>JAYEVE010001122.1:0-116316 GCA_036346375.1 Guadua angustifolia
CAGGGAACAAACCCCAATGAGGCCCCTATGCTGGCAAAACCACCATCGTTCCATGGTCGCCACCCATACCCACCAGGGGATACTCAGTCTGAAAACAACCCACCTCAAGGATTTGACCGTCCCTATAACTGGCCTGCTGAGAATGCTCCTGGGCAACTCCACTTCGCCAAGAATCTGACCATGGTACTCAAGACAAGCAGCAAGTGATGCCTAATTCACCATTCATGTTCCTCCAATTCCTCAGCCAAACTTCGTGATGCCCATGAATATGAATCAGGCTTTACTCCCCAACACATCATTCAATTACCCTCCTCCAACAAGATGGAAATCCTCAGTATTTTAGTGCTCCTTTCCAGATGCAATTACCAGATGCCGGATTGGATCAAGGTTCAGTGTCGGGGTCCAACCTCCTCCACCTGGTCCTTTAAGCTTTCCCGAGGGGCTTCAGCGCCCATGGGCCATGGGGTTGATGGGAAATCATCAATTTCAGTCGATGCCCCTTGGGCAGGGAATGGCTGAAGGTGCAGGTGATCCTCAAGGAGGTGGTGGGATGACCTTCCTGCAAACTGGTTTTGGGGCCATTCCTGATAACTTGATGAACCCAGGAATGCCAGTTAGGGATCTTTCAGGTCAAGGTGACCGCGGTGATGGAAGGGGTGTTCTAGCACAGATGCCTATGCCGATGCAAATGCAGATGTCACTTCCCCCACCTCCCCCTACACAACCCCCATCAGCCGGACAGCAATCATTTAACAGAACTTGATGAGTTTTGTGTGATAATTTATGGTTGCTGCCAAAATTAGATTTTACTTCATTGAGAAAGTTGTAATTTCGCCTTTGGGCATGTAACTGGTGAGAATTCTATGGCTCAATACTATCCCATGGGTTTCCCCTGCTGTTTGTGGATAGGATCATAGGAACATGCCATTGTGCTTTGTGGTGATATTTTAATGAAACTTTTCTTCAGGTTCCATGTATTCATGCAATTTGTGAAATGTCTTCTCTTGACGATTTAATGCTGTTGTCCAATTGATGAAATACTTGTGTTAAAAAATATGCTGCAGGTTGGACGAGTTCCCAACATATCATTGTAGAATTGTAAATTTTTTGGGGGTTGATCAGTCCATTTTCTGTTTTTTTTTAGTTGCAAATCTAAGCTAGGTCCAAATAGCCTAATTACTGTGGTTATTAAGAGACCTAATTGCATGTTGGGTGGTGGATCAGTGGATGCCAGCCACGCTTTGGGCTTGCTCGACAAAATTACAATACTGCAGGGGCCCAACTGCTGAAAACAACAAAGCTATAAGGACCTGATTGTCACAAAAGAAAAGGCTATGGGGACATCAGGATTCAGGACACGAAAATGCCGCACAAGAATGTAATTATGCAGATGCCGTAGCAGTAGAACGAACAACAAACTGTTACCTCTATTAGTCTATTGGTCCATTGGAAGGACCTAAGTGCAACAAAAGAGTGTATGCAATCATGCAAGGGACGGAAAGAGAAATCTCTGAGGGCTGTTCTGTGGTAAAATGTTACTTTAGGGATCTATTTGTGAAGAATAAATGAACTGGGCTCCAAGGACCTAACTGTAAGGAAAATGTGAAAAATAACGAATTTTTTAACCTAGTAGCCTCTTGGATAAATTTTTTTTTCCGTAAATAGTTGTTCTCGCGTCGAAACTGCGAAAATAGCTCCTTAGCCTAAATGCAGCGCCTCAGAAACTGATGAATAATTTTTTTACTTATTTCCAGTGATATAGAATCGCTGAAAATTTTTATATTATTTGCAACGCTCGGGAAACATTTTTTTAATTTCTAACGATTGAAGCTAGCTGAATAATTTTTTTTCCTGCCGAATTACAGCGGTTCGGTACGGCTGGATTTTTTTTCTCCCACACCGAAATATTTCACTGAATTGGGGCGCTAGATTCGAGCATCAGCAGCGAATCCGAGGCAGGAGCTTTTCTTTCGGCTTTGCCTGCCAGCGCTAGAGCACAGCTGAGGCCGCGCTGTGGGCCACGACCATGATGCCTACTAAAAATTTTTAGTATCTTATGTTGTGAAATCAGAATTTTTTTTTGTTTCTTATTTCTTATTCTTGCCTTGTACTGGTCACAACTCACAAAGCTGCATCACTCTGCACAAACTTGCGGGTGGACACCAATTCCAACAGACTCTGTCCGCTAAATTATTTAGATGCCGAAAAAAAAAACTCCAATTCCAGCGGAACGAGTCTGCTGCAATATTTGGCGTGGAGATCCAGGGTATGCCGGACCAAGTGAAAGCTACACAGACGCTTGTGCAAGAGTTTAGGTTATGTACAGTGCTATAAACAATTACTGTCTATAGTAAATTACCATGTTATCTATGGACAACTTTATACTCCACAATGGTATAGACAATCACTTTTTTGGTTCCCGTGCTATAATCAATTCATCTCTACACACAACCAGCTTAGTTCCCGTGCTACAGTCGACTGCAAATGTATAGATAGCTTCTTCTCTTTCCTCTTTCTTTTTCATCCACATCAACAAATAAGTGACATGGCAACTCTTATATACAGCTGATGTCAACCTATTGTACATGCTCTTAGTTCATTGGCGCTAAGACTATTCTCACTGCAAGTTTTATGAAAGTTTCATTCTCATTAAATGAGATGTCACATTGGCAAAAGTGGTGATATGGCAACAAATTTATGAGGAAAGAGGAGAGTTGAGTTTTATGGGGATAAAACCTGGTATACACGGTTACTAAGTGCTTTGAAACTGGGATGAAACCCTACTGAGAGCGATTTGTTTCATCTCCACACCTTTTCTGGATCCCGTATGGTCATATTATAGTGTGCTAAATATAATTGAAAGTGGTTACACAATTTATATGGCACATTTGATCACAACACTATGCAACAATTAAATGTTATGTCATGCCTATGAAACTGCAAAATGAAACTGTGCATTGAGAGGTTATTTCATTCATCAACCCCAACATCTAAATATAACGTAACATTATCGAAAACCGTGTAACAAAACTCTTCACTAAAAATAGCCTTAACAGCCAGAGCATGCAACCATCCCAGTCTTCTCGCACGGTCCATTATCCAAGGTGGAACTAAATTCTGTTAGTATTGTGGCAGAGGACGAAAGAACAGAGGTCACTGCGTGGCTGGAGTTCTCTCTTTTTAACTGCAGATTGATTGCTACGTTGATGTTCTTGGAAAGCTAAATAGTTGGCACATTATCTAGAGTGAGCGAGATAAATTAGATTATGCTTAATTACAAATAATCTAGGGGATTTCATCAGCTAAGGTCAGATCTGGTCCCCGCCACGGCAAGTGGTTATATCCTATACAATCACTCATATGTACATAAACGTGCAATCAAGTAATCTGGAGCACCCAATCTATATTCAACGTTGGCTGCTAGCAAGAGGTGTTCAGTAAATTTCAGGGGCAGGGAGAGAAGAGATGGAGAGTGAGGTGGGAGGGTTTAAACGTAAAAACAGCAGCCAGTGTTGGATAGGGATGGCAATCGGGTGCGGCGGGTACGGGTAGTACTCACCCATACCCATACCCGCGAACCAAAATCTCTCCCACGGATATACCCGCTGAAGAGTCGCGCGTAAAAATCTCGCCCATACCGGAACCCATTGCGGGTACTGATCACCATGCATCGGTATACTGCTACTTCGCCACTATCAACAATCTTTCCAACCAAATGGTACTAGAAGCTAATGAGTTATGATACTAATACAATCTTTTTGATGAAGTTATAGGTATTAGCAACATTCTATAGATAAAGAATGATTATCAATGATTCAAAATTTCAAATGTACATAAGAATAATAATTAAAATAATATATGCGCATAAATAATACACATGATGGTCAAGTTCAACAATTATGAAATGAGATACTACAAATTGGGGATCGAGGGCCAATCGGCTACTGCTTTAACCCGTATGTCAATAGGAGGTGGCGTAATGTCAGGCGGAACTGCACGGTGAAGCTCCCCATACCCATACCTGCTTGCCATCTGCCTGCAGAGTTTGGCCCTCCATAAACATACCCATGTGGTAATAAAAGAGAACATACCCACCTCCATTAGGGTTTTTACCCGCGGGCACACGGGTAATCGGGTAAGATTGCCATCCCTAGTGTTGGATATATATTGAGTGCTCCAGATCACTTGATTGCACGCTTGCACACATATAGATGATTGCACATGATATTTCTTCGCCGCGGGCATCCTTCTGATGTATCAAATATCTAACGACAAGAGTTGCCTTTGTTCTGAAATTATGTATGTATATGGAATCTGAATGTTTGAACCGTTGTGAGGGCTGCTTTTGATGGTCAGAGACCAGATGAATGGCACATCTGATTCTCTCTGAGACTGACCTGGCTGTTGTTTATTTTTTTAGATGAGATGTGCTGTTATATACTTCGAATATTAGCCCCACGCTTATTTTGAGGCGATGTGGCCTCTCCGTGCGTAGCCATGTCGCGAGCGTAGAGCGTCGTGGATACGATTGACTCGCGCGTGAGCCACGTCGCCTGTGTGGCTAATTCAGTAGTACAGCTCAAGTAATTAGTTATGCTATTTAGACGTTAATGGCCGTGCAGCGCAGCGGCAAGAGCTTTTGCGCCTGCGCCCGTGCGCGCGTCACGCTGCTCGTTTTTTTCCCCGAGCGATGCGTGGAGCGGCCGTGGGCTGATGCGTGGCGTTTGTTTTTTTGCGAAAAGATCCCTAGGAATTTTTGAAATTAAATACAGATCCCTTTTTTTGCAGAAATATGCTAAAAAATCCTAAAATTTGTTTTTCCCCACACGTCCCCTCCAAAAATTCCGAAATTAGTCTTTTTTTGTGAAAAGACCTAGGAATTTATGAGATTAAATACAGATCCTTTTTTTGCCGAAAGGCCCTAAAAATCCAAAAATTCGTTTTTCCCGCAAAGCCCTCCAAAAATTCCAAAATTACGCCTAAGGTCTTTTTTTTCCCGAGAAGACCTCCTAAAAAATCTATAGCTTTTTTTATGTTAGTCATACACGATTTTCATCTGCTTGTCGTGGTAACAAGCCGCTCAAGATATTCCACTTCGACAGTGCCCGTGATCTATGCATCGGTTTTATTCGACAGAGGCGCTCATGCTTCGGCTAACCTTAGAGACTCTGCAAACTCCTATGGCTCACTTAACTAGGAATGACATCGAAACTTTACCTGTGTTCAAAGCCCTTGTGAGAAGGGTAACAACCTTACTTCCTGCTAGATTGTTTTACGAGTGTTTGAAACTGGAACCGTACAGAGCTTGAGATTTACAAGTTCAAAGAACTCTTGCTTGCTCGAATGCTCTACCTCTCAATGCCCGACCCCTTTCCCATGCACCGTAGGTCTTATATAGGCCAAAGCACGGAGTAGGTGAAAGTCATCATGCGCCGATCCTTATACATTTATTACCCTTCCTCGGCTGCCCCTGCCTCCAAATTTCATTTAATGCCGACCTCAATGACAGCTCGACACAAGAGTATGCCGCCAGCACTAAGACGATAGGGAAGGAGGCTTCGAGGCGGCCATCCCAGACCACCTTTTTGCCTCGGCGGCGGGCGAGCAGGCGCCCCTGCTCGCTTGTTCGCCGACCGCCACGGGCTGCTTCACGCGGCGCCACGGTCGCAAGACTTGTCGGCGGGTCGGTTTCGCCCGCCGATCGCCAAAGCCGCCACGGTTGCCGCCGCAGCGGTATGCCTCGCCACTGCCGCCGGCGCCACGCGGTTTCGCGACTGGTTTCGGCGGTCGTGTTTCGCCGCCGATCGCCAAAGCCGCCACGCGGATCGCCACGGGCGCCACGTACGGCAGACTTAGCCGGGCGGTCGTGTTTCGTCACCGATCGCAAAGCCGCCACGGATCGCTCGCCGGGCGAAAGGCAGGCGTGTTTCGCCACCGCTGTCGGCGCCACGTGGCCGCACTGTGCCGTGGTCGTGCTTCGCCGCCGATCGCCAAAGCCGCCATCGGGCCACTTTTTGCTGGCGGAGAGGGTACCAGCAGCAGACGCCGACAACAACTGACGCGGCGTGAGGAGCCCACACATCTAGTTGTACTTATAGGTCAATAGAAGCACAGGCTGTTTCAGATACAGCAGAGAGGAGAGCAGGCTGGAGAGAACATTTTGTTACGCTCTCATGACTTGACAGCGTTATGAACAGTAAGCACAGATGTAACGAGACCCATATTCCAAGGTCTGAAAATCCAGATGCGTGACCGTTTTGCATTTGTTAATACCAAAATTGAGCAAGACTACAGAGAGAAAATGCAGTAATCAACAAAAAAATGTTTTTTATATGTACAAAACTGGACATCTACTACTTATCTAAAGTTGCTAGGAATGCCGTTCTCGGCGCTGCCAGACGAAGTCCTCCACTACGTGCTCGCCACTGCGCGCTCTTCCTTGGCTTGTGTCGAGTGTCCTCGTGGGAGGGTAGTGCGGCTCGCTCTCGGTCTTCGCGCTTCGCTTGGTCCTGTAGTTTGCCTGTACACCTGCTGGCTTTGGCTTGCCTCGGTGTGACGTGCAGTGCTTGTTTATGCGATGTATGTGGCCTCCTCGAAGCGCCGCTTCCTTAGTTCGCCAGGCACGTCGAGGGTATATACAATGTATATCCCAGGTAGCTCGAGTGCTTCGCTTCTTTTTTACTACCGCGCCATGAGGTATCCTCTCCTCGCTTTCCCCATTTTCCTTGCTTGGTCCTTGCTCATTCCTTCTTGGTTATTATCCCGCGTTCTTTCCGTTCAGATTCTTAGGCAGCGATTCCCTTCTCACGCGACGGGCCATCGCCGCGTTCTCGCCGCTCCCATCGCGCTCCTCTTTTCATTTCCGCCTCGCCGTCTCCAAGAATGCCGCTTTTCCTCGGCTTACTCCGCGCGAGAGCGGAGCCGTTTTCTCGGCCACACGCGATAGCGATTAGGTGCGGGTCAGGTGGTCCGCCGAAGGCCGCGGTGCGTCCGCCGCTAAGCGCTACGGGATGCTCGCGGGCGGCAAGTGCGCGCGGCCGTTGTCGCCGCCTTCGAGTGATCGCCTCATGGTCTTCCTCTCCGCATTCTCCATCCACGGTGAGGCGCTCAATGTCTGGATGTGCGTATAATTAACGGTGCCCCTCTCGCTGTTAATTGCTCCATCGGATTGCTGTTAGGACGATCTTAGTTTTCGATTGCTTGGGAGTATGGGGGGAAGAGCGGTCGATTTATGTTCTGATGGCATTGCATCTTTGAAGTCTGGACCTTGAATCATTAGCCTTACCAAGATATCTCGTGATATTTCTCAGTTGTTTGGCCTGTTATGTCTATTTCTCAGTTGTTTGGCCTCTTATGTGAAGTTATGTGCTGAAATTGGGGAAGTGTAAATTTTTGAAAATTATGTGTTTATGGTGCCATACCTGCTGAAATTATTTGTTTGTCGTTTTGCTGATGTGATTCAATACATGATTTGGTATGGTGGTGGTGTTACTCGTGAAAAAAAACCGCTAGAAGAGTTCCAGAGGCGGTGTGAAGTTATGTGTTGAAATTGGGGAAGTATGGATTTTGGAAAATTACGTGTTTATAGCTAACACATTCGAAATTATTTGTTTGTCGCTTTATCGATGTGATTCAATGCGTGATCTCGATATGGTGCTGATATTACTCGCGAAAAAAGTAGCTAGAAGAGTTCGAGAGGTGGTATCTCTTCAGAGCTTGCAGCGTTTATCGGAATGGATTTTGGAAAATTATGTGTTTACAGCTAACAACTTCTGCCTAAAATTATTTGTTTGTCGTTTTACTGATGTGATTCAATGCGTGATTTGATATGGTGCTGATATTACTCGTAAAAAAAAGTTGCTAGAAGAGTTCGAGGGGTGGTATCTCTTCAGAGCCTGCAGCGTTTATCGGATGGTTATCCTGCGTTCTTTTCTGTTTGTATTCTTGGGCAGCGATTTCCATTCTCATTCATTGCTGGTTTTCTTTTTGGCCTTTTGTTTGCGCTTTTTATCGCGTTCATCGCCTCACTGCGCAGGGATACGCCGAGTTCGGCCTTCATGCCCTTCGTCATCGTGCTTGTGACACAAGGTCCGTTGCCGCTCTTCGCTGGTGCCATCGCTAGGCCCTCTACTATATAACTCCCGTGCTATTGTTCCGCATGGTTATGGTGCTTAACTCCAGATGATTCCCTGTCGGTCATTGCTTGCATGGTTATGGTACATGGTTCGTCACCATGGTTGGCTCTGGTTGGCTCAAGTGTTGTGCTTCCTGTTAATTTCGTCGTGTTCAGTGCTGTGTTTCGTTCATCCATGTGTGCTCTTTTTCATGGTTGTTATTTAGCCTTCCTTACGTGGTTTTATGTTGAGTTTGGTTTGGTTTACCTGTTCATGACTCTTATCATTTCGCTCTACATTCAGATGCCAAGAGGCCACCCACGCCTAGCTACGTCTGGTTGGTCGCAGCCCTGGATCACCATCTTTCTATGTGTTTGCTCCTTTTGCTTTCCCTGCAGATTTCCTAATCGTGTTGTTTGTCTTTCTATGTTTTTCCTTTGTGGCTTTTTGCCTTCTGCATGATTTATTGGCCTTTCGCGTTACGTGTTAGCTCTCATACAATGGATCCCGCCCGATTGGTCATCGTGTGCCCGCCTCGCCTTGGCACGCTTAGGTTCTTGTACATAACCCTCGTGGTTTGTCCTATCTATCCATACAACCATGTTTGTTTATTCTATCGTCTTGATCAATGTGTTGCGCAGAAAAAACTCGCCCTTCACTGCCTATCTTTTCCTCTGCCGCTTCTACGATTGTTTGATGGTTTGCACATCGCCGCTCGATTTGTTGTCGCTCTGTTATTTTGTTCATTCAAAATGTCTCATGCCGCTTTTTGGCAAAGATCATTGCTGACACTGTTCGCCCCTTTCCTCGAAGACACGAGTCAGTTCTTATACCGTTAGTTCACATATGCATTGCCATTGCTCTTTTCACCTACATATTCCTCTTTGTCCATCAGATCATCTGTGGTGACACAATGGAAGGCCAGTGCCGAGCGCCATGTTGAATAGCTCAGGCTCTCCTCCATGAAAATCATGTCTATTACATTGAATATTTTGAGGTAGCAAGCAAAGAACACATACCGAGCTATCGATCGCCTAATAATGGCTAGGTTCACTAAATATACAAAGATCAAAGAAGTCACACTGCTCCAGATATTTTTCCATGCTATGCATATACACTGCTACATTTGATGTTCTCAAAAACGATTGGAGAAAAAAAGAATTTTATCCAGAAGATAGCTTTCAGATAACCATTTCTCATCCTATATAAATCTCAGCAGCATCTACAAAAAAATATGTTATGCTCCATTTTAATCAATTCATGTACGCTCAACTCGCCATATGTTTGCCTCTCTTAGACACCATTGGTCTACTCACCACCGTGATCACATATCAACAAAGTCTATCCAAATGGTATTGAGAAATTAGTGCGCGATATTCAGACATCGATGGAAGGTGAATCTTATACAAACTATGCTTTCTCGCTAAAAAAGTCATTGTCGCCCAAGAATGCTATCGCTTTCAGATCTTTAGTTGTTTGCTCACGACTTTGAGCTCTGATTCCATGCTACTACCTTATCTGTGTTTGTGTTTCTACCTCTTAAACAACTGCAGCAGCATGCTTGGTTCCTACAAGGACAAATGCTATTGTTTGGTCTCATCTTTTCTTCATGCAATGATGATATTTTTTAGCTTTGTTCAATAGAGAAAAGGCTACTGTTGCTTTGTGGGGCACACATGCTCATGAATTTGATGCCGAAGGGTTCCAGATGACACGTGTGAATGCTCCTGTTGTTATCCTCTTTGTTGGCCTTACGGTTAAGTTGTATGATGGTAGGTCTTTGTTTGTCCTCTACATATTTCAGTACAACATTTTCTTGGTTTCGAAATATTTCTGCTCCTGAAGCTTTTTACTAATAACAGTTTCACTTTCATTGTTAAGACAATTATCACTTCAAGGAAGCACGATTTGCCGCTGGTATGCCAATGCTCCTATTCCGGAGATTGTCGCCTTTCAAAACAGGTAAGCTAATACAGTCCCATTTGCTGCTTGATACGTCGTGAATGACATCCTCAATATTTATACTCATTTCTTTCCTATCATCGGTAGCTTTGTTGCTGTACCCCATTAAATTAAATGGCTTGGTACAAGACCAAAAGAAGACTCGCCCAAGACGACCATTGTTGCTGAGTTATCTATTCTAAATGCACATGACGTTGTTGTTAGTACAGCTGCACAGCTTATCCTTCTTACGCACATAAATTATGTTATACACAGATTGATGCTATAGCTATTTATATCCACTTTGTTAATACATGCAGGGTATTGCCTATGTTGTAAACATAGCCATTAAAAGCCTTGTCCCAGGTGAAAGTTGGTGGTATATGAGTTGCAGTTCCTGTAGAAGAACAGCCAATCAGAATGACACTCAATATGATTGCCCGCGTTGTCCTGGCACAACTCTAGAACCACGGTACGTTGCCCGCTGCACAATACGTAACAATCATGAAATTCTATGATGTCTCATAACGTTTCCCTACTTATGGTGAACGCATCTTCTATAACATTCTAGATATAAACTAGCTATCCTTGGAGTGGATCCTTCCAATGCTACAGAAGATGATGCTCCCACGGCTGAATTTGTTTTCTTTGGTGATATGGGTCAACAATTACTTCATGTTCCTGTTTTAGCTTTGACATCCATCACCACTACTGTCCAAGCATTTATACCGCCGCAGATAACAAGCCTTTATGGCAGGCGTTATACTTTAAGAGTGAGTGGTTCACGCGAATCATTGCAAAGAATCAAAGCATCATTCTATGTTGACTCTATAGCACCGCTTGCCATTCCATCCCATGTTGAACCTGAAATTTGTCACGATGCAAGTTCATCTGGATCACTGCCTGATCCTATTAGTAACTACTTCCTCCTTCCTATTCCTCATCAGGATATATTGCCTAACAAATAGCTATTGATACAACCATCTCATATTATTCTCTTCCACAGCAATTGCGCTTGGAGAACCAGATTCGCAAAAACGCACAGTTGATACAACTGCACTCGTTCCTGTGCATACACCAGTGCCTCATACACCTATAGTGACAGAAAAATTCTCTGCTCTAGATGAGGTGAACATCCCTAAACTATATGTTCCATATCTCTCCAGAAAAGCTTTTGTGCTGCTTCACAAGATAGCTCTTATGCATTCTGAAGCCTATTGGAACCCCACCTAAAAAAATGATTACATATATATCACAGTGTGTTTTACAAATCTTGGTTTTAGTATTTACCCACATTGGATTTTCGTTCACACACATTGTTGTTTCTGTTAACCAGAGCAGAGAAGCAATCATGACTACCACTAAACACTCAACACCTAAAAACTACAGACTCTACACCTAGCTCGGATACTCATAAAAGGTAACAGACCTATTCTCCATATACCTTCATGTTATTAATCTCAACATAATCGTAATATAATCCAGCTTTTTTATTGTTATCTCGCAAAAAAATATATAGACCAACAACGATGAGGAAACTGAATCTAGATGATACGGATCAAACGGACTTTGAAAGGTATTTTCTCATGTTTTCGATCTATCTCATCCTTACTAGGGAGATCACCATTTACTGAATCTACTAATCCAGCTTATTTTTCCTATTACAGAAACAAAACTTGAATCTACTAATCCAACTTATTTTTCCTATTGCAGAAACAAAGCTTGAACCGTTGGCCGCGTCGGATAGCAGTGTTCGCACCATGTTTTGTTGCTCTAGGCCCATCCTATTACCACAACGCTACTTGTGTTTCCTACATACATGGTGCGATGTTTCCTTATATATATATAAACAATTTGGTGCATCCACGTTATCAAGATGGAGACTCACCACCATTTGGCTTTTACCCTATCATCAGCAATATCGGGCAAATAGTGCCTTACCACCTCATATCGATATATCTTCAGGTCAAATGATCATTGTCACACACGCAATACATGCAACCGAGCAGTGTTCATCGACTATAAAGATCAGAATTTACGAAGACCATATGCCAAGACTGCTACCTATAAAAGTTGTAAATTACCTACCAGCATATGGTGATGCCTATGCAGCTTCTATGATATATTGCGCCATGCTTTCTTATTAGTATTGCGATGTAAACATTGGTGCAGCTCATGTTATAGCAATGCATCATATATTTTCAGACCCTATCATCTATTCTTTATATTAGTGATATAACACCTATACACCATTTTACTTATACTAACTCCATATCAATCAACACGAGGTAATTTGTAATCCATCTAATATAAACAACGCACTTTTGTTAATTTTCCTCATACATTGGATGATACAAATCAAACTACGATATCCTATATTAAACAACTTACAAACCACAGACAAACATCCAATATACTACAACCGGGCGCCGTATAGCGCGCCTCACCACCTAGTAAACTACAAAGGCTCCACCATTTCATGGGTAAACATATAGGTTGCATTGAACGGCTTCAGAGGTACAAGGCTAGAATCTCCAAAATGAATAAAGGAAGGACAGAACTTTCACTGCTTTGCTGTAGTCTCTATTCAGTAGGCGGACAACAGCGCCTTCAGGACTGACAAGTGGTATGCCACCGTGTCCACCTGGAAAGAGTTCCTAAGGCTATTTCCAGTGCATGGTAACATACCCATTTAATGCATGCTACATAAGCATTTTTGATGATGTGGCAAAAGAGTTAAGAGGGGAGAGAAGAAAGCTGTATCTTGAGGAAGATACCACTTGGGTACGAAATCATAGGCATTGAAACTTGAATCATCTAAGTGGCCCACAATTCATACTCTCATACACATCTAGCATTTAATTATCTTGTGGGGATTAAAAAACGATCTATTATACCATGCATTGGGATAGTTGTATCTTCTATAATATCATATGACATGCCAGCTTTGGATATTGTTGGCATGAGTATTACGTTTTATTTTTTAGTAGTTAATTTTGTTTGTTATGCAATAATTTTCTTGTTTTTTGTTAGAGATTTTTAGGGGTGGAAGAAGGATTTGAGGATAGGTGGGTGGAAGTGGAAATGTGAAGAACGTGTTCATCACCACTAGGTTTTTTAAAAGGGAAGTATATAGTGAAAGTAGATATATAGTGAAATCATGAAAATAGGTAAACAGGGGGATTGGATTGAACTTGGATGGTTCAGATCTAAGTGGAATCCCACCTCATCTCTTAAACACGTTTTACACATAACCCTCTAGAAATATTACAAAATTCCACATCTTAAATGGAGGAAGTGGGATTCCATCTAGATCTAGACTATTTAAGTTCGATCTAACGCCCATATTTACCTACTTTCATGATTTTATCATATATTTCCCCCTTTTAAAGGTAGTAAATATTACATAGTTGCTACACGATCGCATTAACCAATTAGCCAAAATACTGGGGAAATGGGGCTTGTTTGAAAAGCCGAAATTTCACAGGAAGCAGTTTATGGCACTGTTTGGTATGGATGTAGTTTTCATGGAAAGTAATTTTTGGCTAGGCTGCATAGTTGCACTACTGGGCTGAAGATGTTTAGTGTTTGCTAGCCTGTCTTTTAGGTGTGAGGGTCTAGAATGAGAAAGGAGTGAGATTTGGAATTTTATACTTGATAGGAAAAATTAATTTTCTTCAACTCTAGCAGGAAAGTTTGAACTCCACTGCACCAAAGCCATAGAAAACTACCCTAGACCTGCTTTCGACTTTCAGCTTCTCCTAATACAAATATACCGCTAGCTTTTGACTGCGAAGAAATCAGCCGTTTAGAAACTTCTTCTGACTTTGAGAGTGAAGAAGTCGAAACTAAAACAGTTCCAAACATGGCCAATCAAAGTTAATTGCCGTTTCACTTTCTCCCGTCTATGAAAATATGGTTTCTTCTTGAGAAAAAGGGGTTGCATTTTTCTCCATTGTATTGAACTGTGCTACCTATTCTATTGCACACTTTGTACATTC
Organism: Guadua angustifolia; assembly: GCA_036346375.1. Taxonomy (NCBI): domain Eukaryota; kingdom Viridiplantae; phylum Streptophyta; class Magnoliopsida; order Poales; family Poaceae; genus Guadua; species Guadua angustifolia. Next base: position 14,057 of record JAYEVE010001122.1, read on the forward strand.
AATATTTCTCGTTGACATCCTTTAGCTAAAGGACGGGCATGCTACCCAGCACATCTGGCAAAAGATAGAAATACTGAAGGCAAGTAATGTGGCGATTGCAGGAGTATTGAGTATATATACCAAATCCAATATACATTATTGTATGCACAAATCACACAGGCCACTGTCTAACCGACCTGGCCACAATTGATATTACACCGCCCGAACTTGCAAGCAATAAGCAGTATACCAGAGAATGTAATTCACAAGGAGACGATCCAGAGAAAAAGATGCCAACAAATAGTTGCTGCAATAAGCCGATGACAAGATGATCTCTCATTGAGGCCTGTAGTAGTTGCTCTGGTGAGGAGGGTAAGCTCCCGGGACATTGTATGGTGGCTGAGGATATGGTAGTTGCTGCGGCTGCGGCGGCTGATGTGCATTGTAGTATGGCCCACGCCACCCAGGATATGCTGGTTGACCATAGTCATGACTGGGAGGTGGCTGATGTGGCGGCTGCTGGTACTGACGGGGTGTGCAGTCAGATGGCACCTGTTGCGTGGCGCGCCATATGAGGGGTATGTCTGTGAGTATGCAGGTCTTGGCTCTGGTTGAGAGTACCCAGGCCTTGAATCACCTCCAGGTGGAGCAGCATGGGGGGGTTGAGCATGAGGAGCATGTGGTGGTGGTGATGGACTGTTCTGATCTCGTGGAGCAGAAGTGTTCCTCGGCATGGTCGTGTGGCTGGAAGAAGAGAAGTTGAAACCCGCTAGCTTTCTCTGCACATCTTCGATCATGTCACGGCATTGAATGTTTCGGGTCATTATGAAGTCACTGCACTGTTGTTTAATTCTGCCTATTGCGCCCTGCACAAAGGGATCAATCAAGAATATAATCAGTAGACCTACTAAGAGGTGTTCCAGCATTTACGGTTTCACTAGAGTGGAACCAAAATGCAATGGAGATGCTCGCATACAGCATACCTGTAAAGTCACATAAAAATTTAGGCCATCATTTATGTTCTTCTTAATATCCCGATATTCAGCAACAGCGGCAGCAATTTGCTTGTAACATTTCTCACGAGCAGCTGAGAAATAAGTTCCACAAATCAGCACTACACAATACATTCTTTTTACAGGTCTAAACAAAAGATGCACAAAATAGCACCCGAGGTGTGATATAATTTCCATGAAATGGTTTAAAAGTACATATTAAGAACCTTTGAAGCTCAAACTATAAAGCAGTGCCAGCATAAGTGATTCTTCACTTCTTATGTCAAACTTGAGAACAGGAGTAAACAGAAGCAGAATCATTGAAGGAACTTTACTGAAAACAATGTCCAGAAGGAAAAATCATGCATACAAGCAACCCCTAGCCTGATATTTGAAGTATATATGGTGATGTTAGATAATCCAGGGTCTAAATTGATTCTGTTCTCTCCTTCCTTTTTTCTAACTTTCCTTAGTTAGTGGATTACTTTCCATAGTTAGTTGATTGGCAGAATTCCCGATTTTGTTTTCCTTGTTTCCTTAGGCGTATGATACTGCTTTCTGAGTTTCCTTTGTTAGCTTTCATTCCTACTTTGTAAGAAGAGAGTTTGCTTTTAAATAAAGGATCAATACAAGAAAAGCTGCAGCAGTGTTGAGCAGCACCAAAACCTAGTGTCTTACCTGTGTCTGATTTCCGAGTGAAAATCCAACATTTGGTATCAGAGCCACCGTAGACAATGTCTACTTCATCTAGATAAAGCCACTCTTTCCGCTATCTCCACCACAACGGCGCTGAAGTCTCGATTTCCGCACCGCGCCGAGGGCGCCGCGAGGCGGAGAGGTTGTCGCCGAAGCGTTGTAAAGGAGTCCGCTGCACGGTTCAAGATTTCGATGTTTCACGCGCACCAACTACCAAGTCCGGTCGCTGATGATGCGCGTGAACTCGCAGCGCAAGGGTCATGGCGGCAATCGAGCGGAAGAAGACGAGATCGCCGAGTATCGCGAGGATCGCTCTTGCTTTGGCGGCAATCTCGCGGTCTTGTTCTCCGAGATGCTTGAATCGGCTGGCGCGAAGAGCGACAGCCGCTGCTCAAAGATGGGAGGCCGTGGAAGACCGCTCGAAGTCGGCGCCCAATAGCGGCGCGAGGCCAACGCACAGCACCGCGCGCAGGAATTCGGCGAGATCAAGTTCAAGGAAGGAGAGTCGCGACGCGATTTTGTTCTTCGCATCGTCGGCCTCGCCAACAACATCCGTGTCCTAGGAGCGACATGACGGATGCGGAGATCGCCAAGAAAATGCTTCGTGGTTCCAACATCGACGCAGACGCCATCGCCATCGAGACATTCTCGATCGCGATTCTCTCACAATCGAAGAGGTTGTGGGAGACTTGCAGTCGAGAACGACTCAAGAAGTTTGCGCACTTTCTCCCGGCCGCCCACAACAAGGATGGCGGCTTCTTTCGAAGAAGAATGGTCGGCGCGGATGAAGCCGCGTGATGCGGTGATAGCAAAGGGCTCCGGAGGCGGAAGAGGCGCCAGAAGACGCGACGCGGCGAAGTGGAAGCCGTGATGCAAAGGAGACCATGACGGCATCCAAGAACGACAACACCGCCGCGAATCGCGGCGTGCGCGGGCACTGGGCTAAGGATCGCCAAGCAAGCCCAAGAAGCGCCTCAAGCACATCACGGAAGGAGAAGAGGACGACAACACACCGATGATGATGTCGCCTCCCGTTGCTGCCGCTGAGATCGCCGAGGTCAAGTTCGCGCACTTTGGGCCAAAGGGGATCGTGATCACCGTGGCTGGTTTTACACCGAGCGACGAACCACATGACGGCAAGGCGCTCCGCCCGAACTCGACGCCGGCATCCGCGCCCACAGTTCGGAGATGACTCAATTGTCGATATTGAGGGCGCGCACCATCATCCTCGATCGCGAAGAATGGAGAGCACCGCGCATTGACCGGTGTACTTTATTCCTCACCGACGACCAACATCACAAGATAGGACAACCGACAAGACCGTGGCGCGTGGAGATTGCATCCGCATCTTCCGTGATCTCGACGAGAACAGATGCCGTCAGACGGTAAGACGGACGGAGTCATGCCTCTACATCCTCGAGTCAAGATCGGCTTACGGCAGTTCGCCGCCGGCTCGGAGGTCACTGCTCGCATGGGCGCAGACGGCATCCGGCTTCGACAACTCGCGCAAGGCGGCAGGAGGGGCTAGTCCGAGGTTTGCCATTCCTTGATGCCGCCAACCTGTGTGTGATGGTCGTCTTGTCGAGAAACAACGGCAAGACTTTTCCAAATTAAGCACGCAGAGAGCCGCCATGTCCTGGACTTAGTCCATGGAGACTTGTGCGGCCCCATCTCCCTTCTACTCCAAGCGGCAACAAGTACTTCCTCGCTTGGTGGACTACATGAGTCGCTTTATGTGGCTCCGCCTCTCTCCAAAGAAGGACCAAGCACCGACGGCAATCAAGAACTTCCAAGCCGCGGTGGAGGTTGAAGCCGCCGCAAACTCAAGATACTCGCGACCGATCGTGGGGGAGTTTACCTCATGAATTGGGAGTATTGTGCCGCCTAAGGAGTCCAAATACCAACTCATCGCCTTACTCTCCCCAAAGCAGAATGGGGTGGTTGAGCGGCGTAACTCAGAGCATCGAGCGATGGCGCTACGCATGCTCAAGTCCAAGGACCGCCGCATCTTTTAGGAGGCGAGGCCACGACGGCGGTCTTCATCCTCAACCGCGCACCAACACGCGCTCTCGAAGGAATGACGCCTTACGAGGCGTGGCATGGAGTAAAGCCATTGCTCACTACTTCCGCGACCTTCGGAGCATCGCGATGTCAAGGATACGCGCCCCGCTTGAAGAAGTTGATGATCGCAGATATCCGACAATCTTCGCTTGCCATTTAACCCGGTTCATATGCTCATTGCTATAACCCGGTGATCAGCGATCATCGTGTCGCGCGACGTCGTGTTCGACGGCGCGCACGGAGCTGGAACCGTGGCACGAGCATACGGACTGGAGATCAAACCTTCGAGGCGGAGTATGAGGTAGTGCATCGCCGAGGCGACTTCGCCGACGCCGGGCGGTTTCAAGATCGTTCGCCCCGAGCCCTGCTCCATTCTTCAACTCCGGACGGGCAACGCTAACGCCAAGCCCGGTTGCACTGGCTCTTCACCACCGGTTTTGCACTTTCCTTGGGTTGCCAGACCGTCTCATTGGCCGTTGCACCGTCTCTTCACCACCGGCCAGCACCGCTTTCCTTGCGGTTGCCAGATCTCCTCATTGGTTTGCCAGCATCTCCTTCACCACCGGTTGCACCGGTTTACTTCACCTGCTATTCCAAGCAACATCGACTTCTCCTCCCGATCCGTGGAGTTCATCTCGCCATCAAGATTGGGAGATGAATCGATGCGACACGACGGCCACGACCACTTCCGTCTGCCGCCGCCGCTTTATGGACCAGCCTCGCTACCGATCGCCCCGGTGCTCGACGAGGAGCTTCTTCACCACTTACGACGAGCCGGTTTGGCGAGGCCGAGCAAGAAGCTTCTTTGAGGAGGCTACGCGCGAGGAGATGAAGTCAATTGAGGACAACGGCACATAGGAACTCACCACACTTCACCGGGCACCGAGCGATCGGGCTGGCTGGTATTCATGGGCGGCGCGACGGCGGCAACATCGCGTCACAAGGCCCGCTTAGTGGCGAAGGGTTATGTCCATAGGCCGGGATCGACTTTTGACGAAGTCTTTGCCCGGTGGCGCGGATGGAGTCCGCGGCGTATCGCTATGGCGGCACATCAACGCCGGCGAGTGCACCACATGGACGCTAAAAGCGCATTCTCAACGGAGAGCTCAGCGAGGAGGTGTTTGTGTCGCAATTACCGGTTTCATCGCCAACGCAAGAAGCGACAAGGTTCTTCGCTTATAAGGCGCGTAGGCGGGTTGGCGAGCACCCTGGCTTGAATGCTGCTTGACGCCTCCCCGCATCACTCGGCCCAAAGATGCGCTCAGAGCATGGCGTTTACATCCGTAGCCGAGACGGGTCGCGGCCGTCGCTGGCGTTTCACGCCGACGATTTGATCATCACCGCACAAGCAACGATGAGATCACGACCTTCAAGCCGGAGATGAAGCGCTTGTTCTCCATGAGCGACCTTGCCGTCATCATATTATCTTGGCATCGAGGCGAGTCAAGGCCCTATGGGCATCACTGCGCGGCCGGCATATGTTAAGAAATTGCTTGAGCGCAGCTGGCATGGACTCGCAACTCAAGCACAACTCCCATGGAACCAAGGTCAAGTTGAGTAAGAACGGTGAGGTTCGTTGCGAACGCAATGTATCACCGCCAGATCATTGGAGGTCTCCAGATCTTGTTCACACTCACGGACTTAGTTTACGCGCGGGCTATTTAAGCCGGGCTCATGGAGACGCCACATGAAGATCACCCATCGCGCAGTAAAACGCGTGCTAAGGTATGTGGTCGAACACGCAACCATGGAGTGTTCTACGTCAAGAAGGAGGAAGGACAAGCACGCTTGCTTGGATTCAATGATGCCGATATGGCGGTGATATCGATGCACGAAAGAGCACCAGCCGCATCATCTTCTTTCTCGGCAAGCAATGTGATCACCGCAATCGCCCGCGAAGGTGGTGGCTCTTTCTTCTTGTGAGGCGAGTACATCGCAAAGCATTGCGGCGACATGTCGTATCTGCTAGTTTTGCTAGTGCACGATATGGTCGGCATCAAACTCGAGCGCCAGAGCTCAAGGCGGACAACCACCGCCATCGCACTTAGCAAAATCGCCTTCCACGACGGAGCAAGCACATCGACACCAAGTTCCACTTCATCCGAGAGTGCATTGACAGAATCAAATCATTCTTCAAAGATACCTTACGGAACTACAATGGCGGACATCTTGACTAAACCGCTTGGCGTGATCGTTTCGAAGCTCAGACTCGACGACGGCGCCAAAGAAGTCATCGGACCAAGGATTAGGGAGAAATGTTAGATAATCCAGGTCTAAATTGATTCTCGTTTTCCTTCCTTTTTCTAACTTTCCTTAGTTAGTGGATTACTTTCCATAGTTAGTTGATTGGCAGAATTCCTGATTTTGTTTTCCTTGTTTCCTTAGGCGATGATACTGCTTTCTGAGTTTCCTTTGTTAGCTTTCATTCCTACTTTGTAAGAAGAGAGTTTGCTTTAAATAAAGGATCAATACAAGAAAAGCTGCAGCAGTGTTGAGCAGCACCAAAACCTAGTGTCTTACCTGTGTCTGATTTCCGAGTGAAAATCCAACAGGTGAAAGGCAGCAGAACACGGCATGGATAACTAAAGCAGATAAAATGCTGAACGTGGTACAGATATGTCCAAGAAATAAAACCCCATCGGTAAAAGGTAACAGAAATAGTTGCATCATAACCAAATGCTTGCTGGTACACCGCTCTCTAAATTAGGGAAAGTCTAGGATGTCACTGTAATTGTTCGATTCAACATTCAAGAATGGCCAGGAAAACCAGCTTCACTAAGTGCATGATATCTACCATCCATTTGATGAACAAATCTAAAGGGGTACCTTTGTGATCCTCCAGGTTGAATACAGCAGAAAATTTCTCATTTTGTGCCTATGTAAAGGCCCAAAATATTAGTGTTAGACACAGAAAGGAAGAACATGGAAATATAGCATAGTTGACTCTTCAAGAAAAATGTCAATTGTCTTTTTTTCTTCGCTAGCATCCACTCATTTTAAATGAAAGCCATTGAAGCTACTAGTTACTTATTTTCAATATGCATAAATCATTAATGGGATATCCAAGTCTAAATTTTTAGCAGAAATGATGCTTACCAGAGACTTAGAGAACAAAGGAAGTCCCAAAGTGGACTGCACCAATATTAATCAGGAATAGTGTCTTACCTGTATTTGTAGCAATAATTGTTCCTGCTCCACAATGTTATCGGCAATTTCAGCACAGATTGGATCGTATTTTGCAATCTCCTTCTTAAAAAGGTCATCATGTGATCCAACACCAGCCATCAACTTTGGCAGTATATCATCCTGGTACAAATGAATCTATGTATGAATGTGGCTACGCCAGAGGGAGTATGTACAACTGTTTTTATAAGTAATGAAAGGTGGAGATTGAATTCAGCCATCAGAAGGACAAACAAACTTCAAAAGCAAAGTAGCAGGATCTCCCTGAAATCTTGAAAGTGGAAGTTCAAAGGGCAGCACATAGCGGAAAACGCCTCATTGCAACAACAGTAGCACATTACAAGCAAAGCGCTTATAGCAGCTTATCACAAATTTGTATTACCGCAGCACTATCATAAATTAGCATGATTTGTCTATTGAGAAGATAACTGGGCACATTTTTTGTGAATTAATTTTATCATAGGATAGGGCCTATAGCAGTCTATGTACACATTTATCAATATAAGTTTCACAATAGGAAAGGACCATACCTTTCTCTTCATTTCTTTAAGCATGTCTTCCAGACCTGCCCTTTGTGCTCCTAGAGATTCCAGTTGCCTCTGTGTCGACACATCAAAATTAGCTTCGCTAAGTTCAAAACAAATGAGGCCTGCTAAATATTTGTAAGCTAAGACAAAATAATGTACATACCAAGCTTTGTTTAAGGGCTCCAACAATAGCATCTTCATTTCCATCCAAGGACATGATAGGCCTTGAAATACTTGGAAGTGCAGACTCTATCTGCAACATATAACAGCAATGTGAAACTATCCAGAGATAGTGATAAAAACAGGTTTGGGACTCATTGTGAAGCAGATATAAAAGGGCAATCTTCTCAAATCTTAAGAATATTTATTATTTTAATGTAATCTTAAACTCTCACCGGTCTTCTGTCAAGAATAGACATCAAGGGATAGTTCTTCTTAAGACCTCGTTCAATCTGAGAATTACTATCAGCAGCTTGCTTAAGATTAGCAGCAAACAGATTCAATTTATCTTGAATATTTTTGTTAGGGTGCTTGATTGAGGCCTAGTCCAACGACTCCCAAATTGTGTCCGAAATTGGGCATCTTCATTTGCCTCCTTCTGCAGCAGCTCTTCAGTTTGAACGAGTAACTCTTGATTGACTCTACTCAAATCCCTAAGCTGCTGCAGCTCAGCTTCCAAGCCAGCAGGGCCACCGCTTATCTGCACAGCCTCAACGCCCTCCTTCAGATCTAAAGGTAAGCTGATATTACCTTCCAGTGAAAGAATAGAATCAGGCAAGTCCATTTCCTTCAGCCTGACTCTAGTGATCTCACTAGCTTGCTGCAATTTCTCCGCTTGGTTCCGAATGATGTCATCTACCATCTCCGTACTTAGAAAGTGCTTTCATGCTGCCATCAGGCACAAGTGATGAAAAAAGCCTCTCCTTGGTAGCATCTAAAGCTTCAGCCAAAGAAGTAGGCTTTACAAGGGATGCTGCAGGAGTGCTCCCAAAGAACCAGCATCTGAACCCGCATCAGATAAACACGATCATTCTCCTTCAGCGCCTCTCCAAGTTGGTCTTCATGGTACTCTCCAGTTTATTGACAGAATCCAGAAGTGGGGCAGCAACTCCCTTGGCCGCCTTCTTGGCATCAGCCAAGGCACTTATTCCAATCTTTAGACGTGCAATTTCTCGCAATTTCTTCTCTCTCATGAAGATCCAATGAATATCTATAGCAAGCATCAGCATAGAATTGAGCTGCCTTCAGCTGGACATGAGATATCCATGTCTTATCAAAGTGTTGACTAAGAGGAGATGCACTCAAAGCTGCATAAGCTTCTTCATAGAATATACCGACCTGAAAAGATACATTAATATGTAATAATCAGAATTAGGCAAATAGCACATTGACATCAAAGTTACACAAAAGCGGAGAAATGTGATATCACGAGTGAGGATGTGTTAAATTAGCGGTAATAAAGCATCAATCATGCAAATTGTACATAATTAATCAAATCCATAGCACGAACTAATCTCACTGCCACTGGGAGATACATATCAACGCCAGCAAATCAATCATACTGAAAGTTACAATCAATGAACGCCCCCAATAGTCACTACCAATTGTCTCCGAAATGTGTTTTCAACCAAACAATTTAATCACCACATGGTATATCAGGTTTATCATGATGTCAGGATAAACAAACTTCCCTAAATTGGTGTTCAATATGTCAAAACTCACTTATTGTCAACACTACACTAGACAAATTCCAAAACAACAACATGCCATCTCAAAATCACTTATGATTGGTAATCACAAATACTCCCAAACCATTCCGAGCTCCCTACAATATTAATCAAAATAAGATCACTTGAACACATTGCCATCATGGCAAGTTCGCAGCTACAAAACAACTCAACCAATAGGCAGTAAGGACGCACCTGCCGCGCCACCTTGGAGCACAGAGCAGGCGGCTTCCCGCCAGCTATCACCTTCTCGAAGAAGCACTCCTGCGCCTGGGCGAGCATGAGCTTCTCCAGCATCCCGGCGCACTCGGGCGTGACATCCACGGTGGAGGCACCCGCAGCGACGGCCTTGGAGGCGACCCCACTCTCCCTGAGCCAAGCGAACGCGCCCGCGGCGCTCTGGAACGCGCCGCACGCCGTCCTGATCCCGACGTCGGTGGCGCGGTCCGCGGCAAGCGCGATCTGCGAGTAGACGGCGCCGAGGTTGAAGAGCACGGCGGCCTTCTCGAGGTGGATGGAGGCGAGGCTGGACTTCTTGTTGGCCTTGAAGGCGTCGTGCCAGGTGAAGGAGAGGGAGTGGACGTGGCCGCGGTCGGGGGAGATGGGGAAGCGGGGCTCGACGAGGGCGAGCGCGCGGGCGTAGGCGAGGAGCGCGTCGCGGCGCTGCTCGAGGGAGGATTGGTCCGGGAGGGAGGGCTGCTCGAGTGCCGCGGCGCGGAGGTCGCGCACGGCGCAGAGGTCGTCGTCAGCCGCGGCCGCCTCGCGCCCGAGTAGGCGGAGGCGATGTAGAGGCGCAGCGGGTGGTAGAGGTCGACGGCCGTCGTCTTCTTCTCGTGGATCGCCGGCATCACGTTCGCCGCCGCCGCCATCGGGGCGCGGTGGCCGGACTAGGGAGCAGAGGATTGGGGGAGGAGAGTTGGAAGTGGTCGCGTTGGAGAGAGTACTGGTCCTGGAAGGAGAGATACTTCGCCGCGCCGGGACGCTGGGTGCTTTGAGATTCGCGCTCGAGCGGCTGACCGGGGCGGGTCGCGGTCTGGGTCAGAACGGAGTCGCGGTTGGGTTCGGACTTCTGACTAAGCACGAAGGGTTGGTGGAAATTTTTAGGTGATGGGAGGAATTGACCTCATTTTTTTTAAAAAAAAATATATAGCTTTTTCTTGAATAAAATTATAGTATAGGTCAAAACATAGGGTCTGTTTGGTAGAACTTAAATTTCAGTTTCATCTTAGATTTGAAACTTGTAGGCTAAAATAAAATGAATTAAGCTTATATTTTTGGTCTAAAATATAAACAAAATGATTCATCTAAACACTCTTAATATACTCACAGCTTCCAACTCTACGGATTTGGTGGAATTAGAATACCCAAATTCATTCAGATCTGCATCTGTGGAACCTGAGTCCTACCAAATACACCAGTAGTTGCGGTTGGGGTTTGGACATCTGACTAGACACGTAGGGTTGGTAGAAATCTCATAGTGATGGGAGGAAGTGACCTCGTTTTTATTAAAAACATATAGTTTCCTCTCCAGCGGAATTGTAAATATAGTTGTCAACTGTGCTTCAACGCTTTCCTACCACAGAAGTCAATCGACGAACATAGGAGCGCACGTTACAGTGGCAGCCAGGCACGGGAGGCGAGCTAGCGCGGACAGATGGGCACAGGAGGCCTCCTCTGGTGACAGGGGAGAAGCACGTTAAACTGGATTATGTTTAAGAAAGAAAAAATGATCACTTCTTATAGGAGTTGTGTTGCAACAAGAAACACAAAATTTCAAGGAGTTTACTATTTGATGAACATCTGCCCACTCGCAAAACCAGTAAACACCTCTTAGTCTCTACGCTAATCCGATTTGTCTTGGATTTATCTCAAGTTCCCATCTAGGGCAGGCTTATTTTTCTTCTCAAGTAACACAGGAAGTGATGCATTGCAAATAGGATTTATGCGAAATATCTCAATGCAAAGTAAGGTATACGAGTTGATAACTACCTCTCCAATCCGATAACTACCTCTCCAATCCGAGGAAGGCCATCTGAATCGATTACAGAGCTGGTGTCCCACGAAAGACTACTCTTAGCAAAGATTTCTGGAACATTTTCTCTACAGGCCCGTTCCTAGGGCAGGGCGAGCAGGGCGGCCGCCCTGGCCTCTAAACTATCGGGGCCCGTCATCTATTAGTATAATCAATTTGTGAAGATCATAACTTTAGATCTATAGATCCGATTAAGCTGATTTTTGTTGGGTTAGTTTCGAAATTGAATCTAGTTTCTACAGTCCAAATTTCATGTCAATCCAACGGTGGGATCTTCGGGAATCAATATTTTAGTAAACGTATGTTAATATGTTTTTTTGTTGAAACCGAAACAATCTTTAATAGTTTGATGAAAATAATTGCAATAGTGAAGCAATTCTATAAGATGAGAAATTTTTAAAGTTAATTACTTTTTTATTATGGTTGATATGGTCAATTCATTGAAAAATAGATTTGAAGAACTCTAAGTATTCAAAGGTATATTTGGGCCTTTTCTGAGCTCAACAACTTTGAAGTTATTGGATTATATTGAACTTAAAGATTATTGTACTAAGTTGGCAAAACTTTCTCAGTAGATGATTCATCCGATTTTGAGTTAAATAACTGATTTCGAAAGTTAAGAATACCGCAAATGACTTTACCAGATAGACCAATGTCTGCTATAGAGATTTTTGAGTTTGTTAGAAAAGTGGATTTTATGGTAATATTTCTGTTGCTTATCGGATTTTATTTACTATGCCTAGAACTATGGCATCACCGAAAGAAGCTTTTCAAAGTTGAAGTTATTAAAGAACTATTTGAGATCTACAATGTTTCAAAAGGTTAAATGGTTCTAAGAACTTTATATATTGAGAAGAAGTTATTGGATGGTATTAATGTTGATGCTATAATTGATGATTTTGCCTCTAGCAATGTTAGAAGATATTTTCTAAGATAATCTCTACAAATGTTTGAGGTAAATAATCTCACTTTTGTACTTCCATTTATTTATCGGTAACAATTTTTATAATACATCAATATTATCTTTTAATTGATACATGGTAGCATAAAAATATTTTGATGCTTATGTTAGGGAGGCTCGCCTATAATTTCGCCTGGCCGCTAAAAACTCAGACCACCCCTGTTTCTCTATTTCTTGTAGACAAGACAATGCACTCAGTCTGCAGGAAGAGTTCACAGGAAAAAGGTTTCTTAAGAGTTTCTAAAACTTAAGGCTCAATTTATAACAAAATAGTTGGTCTAATCAGGACTCTTCCAAAGATATCAACTTCTTGCTGGATGTTATTTGAATGTGCATATTGAAATGGCATTCCATACCGAAGAGTCCCAATCCACTGCTCAGGATTATCTAAATATAAACATATAATAGTGTGTATAACAAAAAATTACACGTGCCATTGTAAGTTCTAAACATTTTTCACATAAAAATTTGAACATGGAATAAGAGCACGGTACTTTTTGTTATGGTTTTCTTTGGAGTCTAGCATTTTGGACGTTCCACCAATGACAAAATGCAATTGATAACTACACCCTCCCTCCCTTTGTATGATATAAACATCTATCATGCATCTAGGTGCTTAAAAAAAGGAGCAAAATTTAATTTTATAATTTCAAACTCATTACGATAAACCGTAATAAAGAGTTATAACTCTCAGGACTCAGATAGAACTCACTGACTAATTGCAGAACTAGTTGCAGAAAAACATAATTCAGTTGACATCCCCTATATTATGAAAGAAAAAATGAAGAAAATTAATAACTGCCTACACATGTAAGGCACCACAGCATGCTTTGTATTTTGCCTAAGAAACTATGTAGATATTATGTGAAAGAAACAGTTCTAAAACGAATTGCATGCACTATACTTGAATCGTTAAGTTCTTGTAGATGATAACCATTTCATGAGTCATTAAAAAAGAACGCATAACTTACCTGGTAGATATGCCCACGGAACATTCCACGATCAACAGCTGATTTATTCAAAATTATGGCATCCTCCATGTCATAACTGGATCACAAGAACAGTTTTATCACATCAAGTAAAGTTTAAAAACTAATCATATTATAAAATAATGAAAGATTTACCCTGTGTATGCTAGCACCGCAACAATAGCATTCGTTCCTGCCGGAAATTCATCCATACAATATTTGCTATATGTAGCTGTCCGAACAATCGGTGTCTGAGGGTCTACAGGGCATCAAAGACATATATAAGAGAAGTGTTTTCAGCAACTGATGTGAATTGGGAAAAACATTGCATCCTGAAGTCATCTTATATAGTATACAACTAAGCAACAGACAGTTCCATTGAGTTTGGCTGCAGGCAAATACATTCTGTTGTAACAAAATGAGTTATACAGATGACCTATCATATTGCTGGGCATTGGGGAGTGAAGGCTATCTGTCTCATTTCAGCATCATTTATGTTTTTTATTTTAGAATAGCACCATTTATGCTTTATTTCCTTTTCACGGCATCTCTTAAGGAAGAAATGATTCTTCTAGTCCTCAAAAAAAAAAAAAAAATCAGAGACTAACTTTGGCCACGTGCAACCAGGTTTTAATAATGCTAGTGATAAATAGCAAACAATCGGAGATCCTGATGACACCAAATTTTTGAACAACCAACCTGTTGAGGGACTCCCAAGTTATGGCATTTTAGCCTGAATTACTCGAGTCATAAAAAGTCCCAAGGATTCCAACTGGGTTTTACGTTATTGCTTTTTACAAACCATTTCATGATATCATTAGGAGAAAGTAGAAAGTGTACAAAATGCATTGATTCATCAAATTCTGCTGGGAGCTGGATGAGATACAGCTGGTACCAATACATGACAGTATCCCATCCTGCACTGGAAAAGTAATCAGCCAAAGCCTACCTCCACCTAGTGATAACTGATAACTCTATGGTACCAATTCTCAAAACCCTGCTACAACCCCACAACCACGAATTGATAAGAAGAAATACATCTTACAAACTTGGACGAAAGGAGCAACGACCAGGGAAATGACAATAAGGAAAAAAATGTTTTCCTTAACTAGAACAAAATTGTTGGTGCAGAAGCAGGTGTTTTCCCTGATTGAAAGCATATCACGCCATCGAAGCCTTCGCCATCTTCTTGGGATGTGGTTTCCTTTTCGTTTTTGAGGGTGCCTTACTTGAAGGTTGGCGCTTGTTCCGTTTCTTTGATTTTGCCTTCTTCTGTTTCTTCCATTCGCTGTCTGGGTCTACGAAGTCTTCGCCACTGTCATCTTCAAACGGAATGGAGCCATCCTCATCTGATTCCTGATCATTGTTCTCGCCTTCCTCATCTGAACTCAGGATCAAATCCTCAACCACATCCTCCTCTGTAGCGACACCATCCTGCTCACGGGCTCGCTTCTTGTTCTTCTCCTTTGCAGTTCTGCACCAAAACGAAGAAAATAATATGCTTCCGCACCAAGGAAGGCAAATGAAAAAACTGCGAGAAAGGTTAGAACGCATTTGGTTTCTTCTTTTCAGTCAACCAGTTCTTACTGAAAGCAATGGTGTCTTGTCACATCCCCGCCAACAGTCGGAGCTGAGGCGTGAGATCGGTGACGATTTCAAGAACAAGAAGAGTAGTGTCCCATGGCCGACGACGAGGGAAAATCGCCGAGACGTGAGACTTCAACCTCAAGCAGGAAAGTATCCCGTGGCACGGGCGAAGATTTGGCCGTGGCGTGAGATGAGCCGGTGGTAGAAGAAGTAGGAAGGGGAAAACAAACACTCGATTCAGTTCAATTCGTTCCCCTTTGCTAGTCCTGGTGGTTGGCTTATAAACATTGCTTTCTCTGGCAAGTGGGTCCCCTCCAGTCATTACATTACTGCCCCCTGGAAACATTGCTTGCCCCCAAGCAAAGGTGTAGTCTCTGACGTTGCATTCATAATTTTTTGATAATTCCAGGATCCCATTGAACATAAAACCAAATTGCAAGTATTGTTGATTTGTCATCATCCTCTTCAAATTCTTTTTCAGCATGCTCCACAGCAGCACCATCAATCAAAACAATCTTTCCACTACCATCAATTTCCCCAATGACAGCCATTGAAACTCTTTCTCTCTCGCAAAGTGACTCCAACAGGCTTCTGCTCTCAGGCTTTACCAACAATGCATCTTGTTCCTGGTGTTCAGCACCCCAGATCTCCAAGACAGACAATGTGTGATCACCAACAACAATTGAGTGGATGTCAATTTCAACACCCTTAGGATAGACTATTTCTTTCACAACATTGCAATTTCCTCCAGCTCCCTGATCATGAATGCTGATAATCGGGTTCTTCTCACCCATTTCTGCACATGCCCTGATCACACGATACAGTTTCTGGGCCATCTCAGCATCTCCACGCTGCACTGCATTGAAATCAAGCTCTGCATCGTTCTGTCCGCTAACCATACTTGAGGCAACTGTTGAAAATGTCATCCGGGAACCAACCTCAACAAGGAAAGAATAAGGGCTCCTAGAGCCTTCCTCCTCCAGAAAGCTCCCTGTTTGTAAGTTCTCAGAGACACACACCACAACCTCGATTGCATCCTGGAACCTTTCAGCACGGAAGTAGGCATCCACCATCACATTAAAACTCCCCAGATTCACAGCAATCCTCCTGGGTGGGTCATGCTCCTGCACATTCTATCGAACAACCTGAGTCGTCTTCCAACCTCCTGCTCCTCCCAAGCGCCTCGAGCACCATGTTGTAACTCACAGCACCAAACCTCACCCTGATCCCACCTTAGCACCTCCGTAGCAGTCCATGGCTTCCTTATCCATGCCCTTGAGGAAGTACACCTTCATTAGATTCCTCTCAAGTCCACCGCTGCCCAAGAACCTCTCCGCCGAAACTCCGCCGCCCCACGCGTTGCAGAATCCTTCCCGACGCCCCGCGCTGATGAAGAGCGTGGTCTTGGTCGGGATCTCGAGTTCTCGACGATCGCCGCCGACTCGGCGAACGAGGAGCGGGCCGCCGGTACCACGGCAGGTCGCCCAAAGGCGCCATGAAGTTGAAGCCTCGCCCTTGTCAGCGTCCCGCACCGCCTTCGTTTTGCTGTCCGTCTGTAACAATTCAAGTCGACGGCGAGCGATAGCATGGCGCGCCAAGGCCCCACTGGGAGCCATCGGAGAGCTGTCTCCATAAATCGCTGGCCGAGCCCCAAATGACCGTGACTGATGCCCTACTGGCGCGCAGCCTTCTCCACCACCACGGAGCTCGATACTAAGTTGTCACATCCCTCGCCAACAGTGGAGCCGAGGCGTGAGATCGTGACGATTTCAAGAACAAGAAGAGTAGTGTCCCATGGTCAGCCGATTTAGGGAAAATCGCCGAGATGTGAGACTTCAACCTCAAGCAGAAAGTATCCGTGGCCGCGGCCAAGATTTGGCCGTGGCGTGAGATGAGCCGGTGGTAGAAGAAGTAGGAAGGGGAAAACAAACACTCGATTCAGTTCAATTCGTTCCCCTTTGCTAGTCCTGGTGGTTGGCTTATAAACATTGCTTTCTCTGACAAGTGGGTCCCCTCCAGTCATTACATGTCTTCACCATCATCCTCCTGTTCATCCTGTTCCTTCTGCAGTTCTGATAACCTCCGTGAAAAGGTTGAGGATTCTGCCCCCACAATAACACTGGTAGGGAAAGAATGATTTAGTAATGCCATTAATCAATATGTACTCAAAAGATGAAGCATAATGCACTTGTCCCTGTGACTCGCACAGACTACTGAAATATGCTGCATGATCAATGATGGAAGTCACTTGATGATAAAATGCACAGTATATTTGTTTATGGCATTATAAAGTGACTGCTAAACTGAACTAACATGGATGAAACCAACCTTGTCTCATGCAGAGCGTCCATCCTGTTCTGCGCGCTCTGATGCAGAGTAGCGACATATCTTGAGAGAGGACTTGACTGTTCTTCCTTCTCAGCCTGTTGGAAATGAACATTATATGTTTTAACAAAATGACACAAGAATAAAAGTATAAATAAACAGTACATAAACAGCAAAAGCCAACAGGACCGCCCGTACCTGTAGAAATGAATCTACAGCTGGATCATTAGGAGAAAATCCAATTCCTGCACGTTTTGAGCTTATAAACTCAACATTGGCCTCTATCTGGAATCAGAAATGATGATAAAATTAGCATACAAGCATTGGACTAAGTACTATAGTTCAAGTTCTTTGGCACATGCTTAGCAAACCTGACAGATAAGATCCTTCATCTCTCTCCGGAATCTGTCAGCCTTAATGGTTTTGCAAAAGCTTTGAAGCCGAACAATTGGTACAAAGGACATCTCGAAGAAGCCAATGGAGTAGCTCCACTGGGCCAAATGCTTAGCCAGCTCATCAACCACAAAATAAATGCACGCTTCCTGAAAGGCTCGTGTCTTCACTGTTTTCTTATCTACCTGCCAGAGGAGTACCACTTAAAAGTTTTTTCAAAGGCATGTCCCCAAAGAAAGTTGTATTAAACGAAAACAAACCTGTTTAACATTGAATATATTCACTGCTTTGCCTACACCACCATCTGGAGGCCCTCTAAGTTCTTTCATTTCCAGCATATCAAGCAGCAGGGAAGACACCGGAATGAAAGTGCCAGTAGCTTCAGCAATGCAATTAAGCATCTTTACACATCTAAGGCGAACAGGAAAGTAACGAGCACTAGGTACCAGACATGCCATTCCATGTATTATCTGGGTTAACGGATAAGCCAAAGGTCGGAAATCTTCCTCAGAACTACATCCGCACACAACACTTGTCCAAAGCTCGAGGCAGAATATGTATTGCCAATCATAAACTTTTTGATAGGATTTCTGCACAAGAACAAGGTCAGCTCATCATCTGTCAGCAACAGAAAAAAACAATGCTGAAGTGTTTGATAACAAATAATGTCAAAGCAGCATAGGAAAGGATCAAAGGAAACAATAGCATCAGCAAAAAGGAACTCTTCTCAATAAAACATGTGTAAGAATGACATGACCAATATAAGAAGATAAGTATTTGAGTCTTAACAACAGGCATATTACCTCCATTTGTTTTTTCGTCGGTTTGCTGATTTCTTTCTGCTTTTTGACCTTCGCTGTCTTTCATAAACAAAAACCAGAGCACTCTGTCAGACCATATGTAATTAAAATAAGTCTCAGCATATGATCATGAGAGTTCAACAGCAAATACCTTTGG
Source organism: Guadua angustifolia (assembly GCA_036346375.1). Lineage (NCBI taxonomy): Eukaryota > Viridiplantae > Streptophyta > Magnoliopsida > Poales > Poaceae > Guadua > Guadua angustifolia. The sequence continues at coordinate 32,445 of JAYEVE010001122.1, forward strand.
TCCTCTTTCAGTAAGCGCGCCTCTTAAGATAACTGCCAGTTGACGGATGAAAACAAAAGCATGTTGATACGCACTTTGAGGGTCCACACTATACAATTCCCTGACACAATTTCCAAGGAATTGAATGTGCTGCAGTTTTGATCCGCTGATAGATTTTGACAATTTGCAGTTCACCAAATAAGCCTTATAGATACCCTTGAGGCATGTGTCAAGGCAGTCTGAACCTAGTTGAATGCACAAATCTCAAGAAACAAAAATGAAACAAGAGGAATAGCACCTCGTCCTCTAGCCCAGGTATGCAGCAGGGCCTATTATTGAATCATCCAAATGAAAATAACTATTATTGAATCATCCAAATGAAAATAACTATTATTGAATCATCCAAATGAAAATAAATTAGAAACTTGTGAGATCGATATCAGAGTAATGCAGAAAGGTATTTAAAGATAAAATAGAAGCTAAAGCTACACACCTTAACATACTTCCTCAGGAGAGAAGGGAAAGCAGCCAGAAAAACGGCTGATGCTCTCACACGATGTATAGTAAATGCTATCATTTGCTCATCAGTCATCTCTGCTATCATATGGAGTGTGTTGGCAAGATATACCCTCATTAAATTCCCATGTCTCTGCCATAGCTTACTGGTCATCAGCTCAATGATTGTCTCTTTCTTCCCTCCAAAACTAGGGACACCAAGCAATTGGCGAAGGATTCTATTCATGTTCTTCAAAACAAAGTGCATGACTTTATCGAGTACACTACCAGACATGACACCGAATTTTGGTGCTGAATTCTCCCCACTGTCCTCGCCATAATGACAGGCTTTCCTGAAAACTTGAAGAATAGACCGGATAGAACCTATCTTCCCATCTTCTGCTCTATGACACAAGGAATCAACCATTTCCATGGTAATAGGTTTCACACTTTCTTTCGGTTCCTCGTGAGGGACAGATCTTGGTGCCTCAGTTTCTTGATCATCCTTACAACATAAAATGCAACAACGAGGTAACTCATATAGTTCTCTCAAGGGAGAAGAACTACAAAAGGAAAAAAATTATATACTTTACCTCAATGCCATCGTCGTTGAAATCCAAGAGCTCTTTATCACACTCTTCTAAATATTTATAGAACTCCGGATCCTACAACAAACAGTTCTATAAGCTTCATAAGCAGCTAACAGTAACACAGCGGCATGAAGAAAGACATAACTAGGAAAGAAAGAAATGAAACGATTAACTGAAAAAAACAAAATTAAGCTCCTTGCTGTGGTTGTGCATGTGCAAGCATACTCCAGAAGATAAGGATTTCAGCAAAGAATTGGATAAGAGGAACACCAAAAACTAACCAAAAGCCATATAATGATTACAAAAGCATCCAACTATCATAACCATCAATCATACTCAACAAAACAATCAAGAGAAAGAGTAACCATTCTAGAGAATAAGATTTGCCAAAAACTGAATCAATACCATCTTCTTCATTCAAACAAACGGGCTAGTTCAAAGTTCAAGCATAAATTTGAAAGTGTAATTCCGCTGATGGTACTTGTATTAGAGCACAGATGTGCTTAACCAATAGCTAAACCAGGCTTGGAGATCGCGACTAGCACATTGGTTGTGCCTCTGCCACGGCCCCACCGCCCGGAGGCCTATCTCCTACCTGCTTCAAGAGCCTATCGAGGACATAGACGATTTGTAGCATCTAAACGAGCGCAGCGAGGAGTAGAACCTGGCGATTGCGGATGATGGCCTCGTGTTTCGGCAGACGGGCGCATGACGCCGAGGTGGTCGTCATGTTGGGGACCCAAGGCGATCGCGTGAGGCTCTCCCATGAGTGGTCCATGTCCATGCGCTGCGGTGGGCGAGGAAGGGAAGATCCTGTGCAATCGAAGGCCACTGAGTTGGAATCGAATGTGTGCAATTCTCTTAATTAATAAACTAGTCATATGCCCGCGTGGTAACGGAATTGTAATTTGCGATAAAAAGTTTATTTATAAAAAACACTAACAGTGGTAAAAGTAGGTAATTGCTGTGGCAAAGGTGAGTAATTAAAGAGCAGTGGTAAAAGTGAGTAATTTTAATGATGTGACGCGGAAAGACACTCTTGCTTTATATAGTAAACATTATTATGTGTTTTGATCCTTTGAAATGGCTATTTATTCTTATGTTTGATCATGTCTTTGGGATTAGACTAGCGATGATGATGAGTTCCAATTGAATAGTGACGAGGATATGGTGCCGACATTGACATATCACAATGCATACATCCCATTAACATATATCCACAGGCTGCTCTCAGGCAGGCGGCGAGTAGCAGTAGTATACTCGGCCCCCAAACTATCGGGGCCCCGTCATCTATTAGTATAATCAATTTGTGAAGATCATAACTTTAGATCTATAGATCCGATTGAGCTGATTTTTGTTCTGTTAGTTTCAAATTGAATCTAGTTTCTCAAATCCAAATTTCATGTCAATCCAACTGTGGATCTTCGGAATCAATATTTTAGTAAACGTATGTCAATATGTTTTTTGTTGAAACCAAACAATCTTTAATAGTTTGATGAAAATGATTGCAATAGTGAAGCAATTCTATAAGATGAGAAAATTTTAAAGTTAATTACTTTTTATTATGGTTGATATGGTCAATTCATTGAAAAATAGATTTGAAGAACTCTAAGTATTCAAAGGTATATTTGGGCCTTTTCTCGAGCTCAACAACTTTGAAGTCATTGGATTATATTGAACTTAAAGATTATTGTACTAAGTTGGCAAAACTTTCTCTGTTGATGATTCATCCGATTTTGAGTTAAATAATCCGATTTCGAGTTAAGAATATCGCAAATGACTTTACCAGATAGACCAATGTCCGCTATAGAGATTTTTGAGTTTGTTAGAAAAGTGGATTTTATGGTAATATTTCTACTTGTTTATCGGATTTTATTTATCGTGTCTTCAGAATTATGGCATCACCGAAAGAAGCTTTTCAAAGTTGAAGTTATTAAAGAACTATTTGAGATCTACAATGTTTCAAAAAAGGTTAAATGGTCCCAAGAACTTTATATATTGAGAAGAAGTTATTGGATGTCATTAATGTTGATGCTATAATTGATGATTTTGCCTCTAGCAATGTTAGAAGATATTTTCTAAGATAATCTCTACAAATGTTTGAGGTAAATAATCTCACTTTTGTACTTCCATTTATTTATCTAAGAATAATTTTTATAATACATCGAATATTATCTTTTAATTGATACATGGTAGCATAAAATATTTTGATGCTTATGTTAGGGAGGCCTCCGTCTATAATTTCGCCGGCCCCTAAAACTCAGGACCTGGCCTTGTATATGCAATGCTACATGCAATGCAAGTAGTGACAAAATGCAAAGACATCGATCCATACGATCGATAATGGTTGTTTGAGTAGGAATCATGTTGCTTTTGGAATCGTGTAAGGGAATGGCAAGAGATGCATTTATCCTACGATCACATTTTCAATTCGTGTCATCCTACCTAGCATATCTAACAATAAATTCAACATTATCTTTTTTTTCTAAAGATGATGTGGAACCCAATGCCGATGCGTGGATTAGCATATGGGTAGTTAGATTTTTCGCACAAAACCATCCATTAGATCTTACAAAAAAATTATGTCGCTCAAAAAGTCTTTTATATACCTCATCCCTACCATATAAAGCAAATTTCTTCCTGTGTCACTTCATCAAAATTACCCATCTTTACCATCGCTTTAATTACCCATCTTTGCCATCGTTAGTGCTCTTTGCAAATAAACTTTTTATCGCAAATTGAGTTTCCGTTATAACGCATACGGTGCATGTGGCTAGTATCATTAATGGACTAGTACATAGCTAGTACCTATTTGTGTTTGAAGCTTGGTGAGCACGGTGAAAAGTGAACTTAAAGATACTGATTTTAACCTCTTCGTCGTGTTAGAACCAAAATCTAGAACTCACAGCAAGTTACGTGAGAAGACTTTGTAAGAATTTTTTTTGTTGTATTTATATTATTTTTCCTGAAATTTTAGTATAATAGACTCGACAAGACCAAGGCTTGCCTATGCCATTTTTTTTTTGTATGTAATGTTGTGGTACCACATTTTCCTTTGTGTGGGGTGGGTGGGGCATTATATCGCCTCACAAAAAACTTTATACACGGGCATGGTCGGAGTTAAATAAATGATGAAGCGTAAATAGGAAACAAAATAACTCATATGCTAAGATAGAAAAAGATCTCATCCGGCTTTATGGGTCACGCCATTGTCATATTTTAACATGTGTAATCCTAGCTAGCATATCTAACAATAAATTGAATGATATATTTTCCTAAATATTTTTGGAACCTAAGTTTACGTGTGGATTAGCATGGGTGAGAAGTGAACTCAAAGATTCTTGATTTTAACCCCTTTGTCATGTGAGAACAAATAATATGGAACTGACAGGACAGCAGGTCACGCGAGGAGACTTTGCAAGAAAACTTTTGTGTGCATACCATTTAAATTTTAGAAGAATAAATACACCCAACAAGTGTGAAGGCCTGGCTACAACATTAAGTGTGTGTTGCACTTGCTGAGCTAAAACGACATGTTTTTGGCATGGTATATGTTTCATGTGAGTAACAAAATCTTCAATTATGCGTTATTTCCTTCAAAGTCTGCTCATCTCAGTAGTTCTTTGTTAGGGCCGGCCTTGACAGGTCTTTGTCAGCGCCATGGGCCTAAGCCATAGATGGCTGATTGGGGCGGCTGCCTAATTGGTGTTAATAAATTGGCAGCCTGCGTGTTGAGTTAGGAAGGAAGCAATAAAATAGGATTTGCAATAAAGGAGGATCTGCATGCATGCATGTGGCTGGGAGGTGAATAAAGGGCAGAGGCGCTGGAGAGGAAAGGGCTTTTGCCAAATCTTATCTGGAGGCTTCAAGCTTCAAGGCGGTGGCTCCGACAACAACCGACTCCAAGGCGGCAAGCAAGGCGAAGTCTTCTTCGCGACAAGCTTACGACCCGGCTACGACAGGGAACAGTGTATGCTTTGAACAGGCGGTGAGTTCTTCAACTCCGTCCAGTAATAATTTGGTATCAGAGCCGACGATCCTCCTACCACGGTGACCATCGAAGATCGTGATCTCCAACCTCCGTGCCTCGCCGGATCAAGGCCCAACGCTTCATCTCGCAGAATCTTCCAAACTTCAACCTTGAGGACAAGGTTGATTCGCAAGGAGGGGATAATGTTATGGGTCGACCGAGCCCATGAACAGTACCACGGGCACTGTAGCAGCGGCCCAGATTGCTTAGAAAATAAGAAATCAAGGGTTAGGTTAGATTAGTTACTATAGATAAGATTAGTTACTATAGATAAGAATATTGCTTTCTTAGGCTCCAAGTTAGCCATCCAATAAGAGGGATGTCATGTATCACTTTATGCATCCAAGCAATGAGTAAACCAAGTCTCTAGCGATCAAAGCGCCGCCATCGATAATCGGCGGTTCAAGATGTACCAAGGCGCTAGCTTCGACAACAACTCGTTTTGCCCACGTTAAGGGCCCTATCTCATCCCCGTTGCGTGTGCGGATCGTGCACGTAACATTCTTCGCGCGGCCTTTTGCTCGTGTTTTAAGTGAGAATGATGAGCTATCATGGAAACTTTGTCCCACCATCAGCAGATTGGGATTTCTTTTAATCACCTGATCTAATCTTTGTTGCACCAATGAATTGATGAAACAATGTGTTATAGCTTACAGGCATGAAATAAACACCCAAATTCAGCTGAAGCCAACAACGCATATGGAGAATGTTAACAGTATGCACAAGTTGGCACACCATACCCAGGTGTGGTGGAGTGACAGAAACTCAACATGTGACAACTCGCAACACAGGCCGAGATATATACTTATGATCAGAGCATATCAGGTGCATGGCAACATCAATGCAAAGGTTCATATGTTAAATAGAACAAGCAATAATTTCCCACCTGAAATTTGTCGGAGACCATATGACTAAGACGTTGGTAATAAACAGGTCCAATGAAAATCTCGCAGGTCAGCTCAGTGCCAAAACTCCACTGTACAAGACCTCCGCTCCATGATAATTAAAGCCATAAGATGCAAGCATGGGACCCAGCTCATCCACAATGGAATTAGGTTTACAGGGATTTCCGTCGTCCTCTTTGACTGAGTTTGCAAAAGGTGTTGCATCAATGAACTTTCCATGTAGACTTCCAGCCTGTGAAAAGAAGGGAAAATACTATCCTACTCAAATTATTTGAAAAGATGAAAACAAGCAAACATATTAATCATGGTACAGACCCTTTTTAGACAAAATGACACCATTATCATAGATAATGTTTTCCCCTATCTCTCAGAACAACTATTTTAGGAGGACCACGAAAAAACTAATTTTAGGAGGCACAAAATGATACGGATGTTCCTTTTCGAACAATCGCGTACCGGGTCTCAAGCCAGAACGAGTATCAGTGGAGGACGGCGCCGGGAATCGACGTCGACCTATGGTAGCAGTAATGGCTGTACGGAGCCACCGGCCAGTTGTCGATGGCAGCGCCTGCTATTAGGGTTTTTCTTCGCAAACAAAAGCATGCCCTTTTCTTATTGCCTTGTCCCTCTTATAGATTGAGGTACCAGGAAAGTAACAGACTAGAGATAGAAATACAATTCTCATTGGAAACTAACAAACGGAAAGGGAAACAACTACTAATCCTGAAAGGATACGGAAGGAAAGTAATTAACTAGTAATCCTGGAAGGATACGGGAAGACTGCCTTGCATGGCGCCTGCACATGCAGCATGGCCTTATGCGGCAGATCCTTCCGTGCCTTTTCTATAATAGACTCTATCCGCAGCCCTAACACAAAACCTTGTTGGGAAGTACTAAAAAGCACATTTTTACAGCAAATCGAGGGCCTGATAAAACCAACCACAACTCAAATATTAACTGTACAGTTTTCGCATTAGTGCAGCTCAGATTTGTGGGGCACAGAAGCATTACTCAAGTAGTTTTTTTTCCAGGAAATTCCAAAGATGAAAACAAAAGCTAAAGTTATTACATATAAGATAAAACATAATTCCAGCAAGAGTAAATAAGGATTCAAATCAGCTAGCAATAAATCTTATGACTTTGTGTGTATAAATGGGCACAAAAGAATTCAGGTGTTAATTTTCTGTGGCATCAATTCTAATTGATTTTAATAATTCCTTTTTATGTGAATAACTTCAGTTGTTATATCTTTGAACATGCAAGATATAGGCTCCTCCCAAACTACGAATGAAACAAATATTTGTACCTTTGCTGCTATAGACTCTATGAGCATTGCTATAGTCATTCTTGAAGGAAATGCATGAGGATTAATGATGAGATCTGGCCTCATGCCGGTATTTGCAGAGAACGGCATATCAATGTCAGGCCACAACTGCGAACAAACTCCCTTTTGCCCAAGTCTGCTGCTGAACTTGTCACCAATTATAGGATTTCTCACACGACGCAGACGAATATTTGCCTGACAAAAAAGTTGTAAAAAGCATGCCAAGATCACAAAAACCAAATTTGATCACACTTTCAGAAACTTGGATCGTACAGGCATTTGACAGTTTCATTGAGAAAATGCTACTAGAGTTCATTGGCATAAAATGCAAGGATTTAGATGAGTTTTTCTCATTGTAGCGCTCACATACACAGACAAGTTGTTTTCACTTTTTGCACCAACCAAATAGACATCTCTATATCATTGTTCTGATAATTTTCAACAGTGAAATCTTTCCTGGTGGCAGTGGCCTTACCTTCTGCAGGTAACCTTGAACTTGTCCTGTTGACAGCAACATAGTCAATAGCTGCTGGCTCTGTGCCCTTTAGTTTGCCCGGCCTTATTGCACTGGTGAGTGTGTTATAGGAACTGTAGTACTGCTCATTTGGAAGTATTTTCTGTTCATAAAAAAATCTCGAAGTAAGGGGAATATCACAAGAGAAGAAATTCCAGCAATTTCCACATGGGAACAAACTTAATTTAGTATAAACAGATAACTACGTCTCCGATCCGAGGAAGGCCATCTGAATCGATTACAGAGCTGGTGTCCCTCAAAAGACTACTCTTAGCAAAGATTTCTGGAACATTTTCTCTATTTCTTGTAGACAAGTCAATGCACTCAGTCTGCAGGAAGAATTCACAGGAAAAAGGTTTCTTAAGAGTTTCTAAAACTTAAGACTCAATTTATAACAAAATAGTTGGTCTAATCAGGACTCTTCCAAAGATATCAACTTCTTGCTGGATGTTATTTGAATGTGCATATTGAAATGGCATTCCATACCGAAGAGTCCCAATCTACTGCTCAGGATTATCTAAATATAAACAAATAATACTGTGTATGACAAAAAATTACACGTGCCATTGTAAGTTCTAAACATTTTTCGCATAAAAATTTGAACATGGAATAAGAACATGGTACTTTTTGTTATGGTTTTTTGGAGTCTAGCATTTTGGACGTTCCACCAATGACAAAATGCAATTGATAACTACACCCCCTCCCTATGTATGATAAAAAATCTATCATGCATCATACCCATGCAAATGCACCTTCTAGGTGCTTAAAAAAGGAGCAAAATTTAATTTTATAATTTCAAACTTGTTAGGGCGGCTGCGATCGGGTCTTTGTAAGACGCCGTGGGGCCGCTGCCTAAAGGAGGAGTCCTTTGGCCGGCTGCAGGAGGGTGGATCATTTTGGGTAGCCGGCAGTTATTAGGAAAGGAGGAATAGAATCGGAGGTTGTTAGGAAAGAATCAGGTTGGTTAGGAAAGGATGAGGGGAAAGATCTGATTGAGGGAGGTGTGCTGGAGAGAATTAAGAGGAGGACAGAACCAGGGGGAGGGACTTTGGCAATTGTTTCATTCCAAGAACAAGGCGGTGGTCCGACAACAGCCCTATCCAAAGGCGCGGCGGCGACGGCGAGTTCTTCAACGTCAAGCTGCGACCCGGTCTTCGCCGAACTCGAGCTACGAGTTGGTATTCCTTTGTACCGACTTGTAATAAAACTCATTACGATAAACCGTAATAAAGACTTATAACTCCCAGGACTCAGATAGAACTCACTGACTAATTGCAGAAAAGTTGCAGAAAAACATAATTCAGTTGACATCCCTATATTATGAAAGGAAAAATTAAGAAAATTAATAGCTGCCTACAAATGTAAGGCACCACAGCATGCATTGTATTTTGCCTAAGAAACTATGTAGATATTATGAAAGAAACAGTTCTAAAACGAATTGCATGCACTATGCTTGAATCGTTAAGTTCTTGTAGATAACCATTTCGTGAGTCATTAAAAAGAACGCATAACTTACCTGGTAGATATGCCCACGGAACATTCCACGATCAACAGCTGATTTATTCAAAATCATGGCATCCTCCATGTCATAACTGGATCACAAGAACAGTTTTATCACATCAAGTAAAGTTCAAAACTAATCATACTATAAAATAATGAAAGATTTACCCTGTGTATGCTAGCACCGCAACAATAGCATCTGTTCTGCCGGAAATTCATCCATACAATATTTGCTATATGTAGCTGTCCGAACAATCGGTGTCTGAGGGTCTACAGGGCATCAAAGACATATATATGAGAAGTGTTTTCAGCAATTGATGTGAATTGGGGGAAAACATTGCATCCTGAAGTCATCTTATATAGTATACAACTAAGCAACAGACAATTCCATTGAGTTTGGCTGCAGGCAAATACATTCTGTTGTAACAAAATGAGTTATACAAATGACCTATCATATTGCTGGGGATTGGGGAGTGAAGGCTATCTGTCTCATTTCAGCATCATTTATGTTTTTTTATTTTAGAATAGCACCATTTATGCTTTATTTCCTTTTCACGGCATCTCTTAAGGAAGAAATGATTCTTCTAGTCCTCCAAAAAAAAATCAGAGACTAACTTTGGCCACGTGCAACTAGGTTTTAATAATGCTAGTGATAAATAGCAAACAATCGGAGATCCTGATGACACCAAATTTTTGAACAACCAACCTGTTGAGAGGCTCCCAAGTTATGGCTTTTTAGCCTGAATTACTCGAGTCATAAAAAGCCCCAAGAATTCCAACTGGGTTTTACGTTATTGCTTTTCACAAACCATTTCATGATATCATTAGGAGAAAGTAGAAAGTGTACAAAATGCATTGATTCATCAAATTCTGCTGGGAGCTGGACGAGATACAGCTGGTACCAATACATGACAAAATATCCCATCATGCACTGGAAAAGTAATCAGCCAAAGCCTACCTCCACCTAGTGATAACTGATAACTCTATGGTACCAATTCTCAAAACCCTGGCTACAACCCCACAACCACGAATAGAAATGTATGCTCTTTACATGATTCAAAATATTACTCCCTTTGTTCCCAAATAGATGTTGTTTCGGACATCGACATGGTCTCCGATACTCAACTTTCACCATTCTTTTTCTCCTTTTTTGTTAACAAAATTATTTTGAAAATAACCATATGCAAGTTCTTCTGAGGACAAATCTACCAATATCATTTCCATGTGAAATGTATAAATAATTGTAAGCTTATTAGTGATCACAATTTGATTGCATGTCTTCCTAAATGATAACGGAGGGGATAGTTCCTTAAGAAGTGTGTAAGGCTGTAAGAGTGTCACTAAGAAAATAATACCTTTCCTATTTCTTGAAAGATTCTGCCTCTCCTCGCTTTGAGCGAAGCCGCCATAGCGCCGGCTCGGCTTTTTTTCTTCGTATTTTGGTCCTTCCAAAAATCCGTAATTACGCATAGGTCCTTTTTGCGGTTTTTAATGACGAGGACCTTCTGGTTTAGAAAAAATACGGATCTTTTGTGAGAGGACCCTAAATACATACCGCAAAAAAAACGTAGTACCGTTTTGATCATTCCGGCTATTTTTCGCAGAGAGGACCTTTCGATTTAGTGCAAATGCAGATGTGTTAGTATCCTTTCAAACGTTTCGCGTGTTTCTAAAAAAAATCGCCGACGGAAAAAACAAAATTGTTTCCACGAAAAACACGCTATTCTGCTTTCGCCTAAAAAAAAATTTGTGTTTAGATCCCTCCAAAAATCCGTAGTTACGTATAGGTCCTTCTCGCAGTTTGTTACGAATAGCCCCATCTGGTTCAGAAAAAACATGGATTTTTCGTGAGAAGACCCTAAATAGATGCCGAAAAAAAAACGTAGTGGCGTTTGGATTATTACGTCGATTTTCTACGAAAAGGAGCTTTCGCAGAAACGTTTGTATTCTTTCAACCGTTTCGCTTGTTTCTCGATAACTTTTTTAAAAAACTCGCCAACGAAAAAAAAAACAAAATTGTTTTCGCGAGAAAGACGACACGCGCGGCGTGGCACGCTGCGAAAGCCATCCTAGTATACTACATATGCAACTGCAATAAGGAGACTTTGAATAACAACAAAAATATAGCTCTTGAATGATAACTTTTTAATTATTGTACGGGACAACATGCAACACAAACCTGTAGATGGAATGCTTTAACGTCTGTACGAAATTTTAAAGCTTGGCCACAAAACCCCATGGTTTGCTTTGCCATCTACAAACAAGCAGAAGGATTAGTCACACCTAAAAGGAAAGTCACACCATTCATTATGAATGATCAATTGATCAATGTAAAGGCAATGTCTGACTATTGACCTGGCATTGGTACATGTTCCGAGGACTTTGGTTGTGATCAGACCAAGGCGTCAGATTGGCAACTACACTGAGAATGGCTGTAGGGTGGATTTCTTCATGAGTTGCAGGAAATAATTCTTTCTTCCACCATCCCCACCATCAGGACATTGTATCTCCATAAGTGCCTAATGTAGAATGAAAAATCGGTTCTTGTAGTATTGGTAAGAAGTAAACTAATATAAGGACCAAGGTGGTTATCCAAGGGAACCAGTTCAAATGGTCCAATAAGCTCAATACTTTGTTTTCCATTAGGCAGGCTTAAAGATTTCTGACTGGTCGAACAAATCTCGCTGGATTTGTAAAGAGGTAGAGGCCAGGATGTGCCCCACCAAGACTTAGGGGGACAAAGCCCACTTCTAAATCCTCTGGAATCTAATACAAAATTAAACATGCACCTCTGAGTTAGAACTTAATGAGAAAATACAGTGAAGAGGAAAAATAAAACGACAATAACGTAAGAAAACGGACCCCTGAGTGTGCCAGAAGTTTTAATTTTCTAAGATAGTTAACTTTTTCCTCAATATTAGCAGAAGCAATAGAACCAACAATGCATCCATCCAAATGGACATGTAGGGTTTCTGGGGGACCAGTTCGCTCAATCTTCGGCAACAATGGGGCCATTCCAATACCAACCAATTTATCTAAAAGTGAATTCTTTATTTTCTCAAAATCTTTAATCCCCCCTTCTGAGTGGTAGAAGGATGAAATACCTGGAAATACCAAAGATTAGCTGATGGTAGAAAAGGATAGCACACTATAAATCTTAGCATAGCTCTGCCCCAAAAAGATACACACCCACATGAAAGAACATTTAGAAAGAGAGTGATGTGGACTAGGGTTTGAGTAGACAAAAGATGAGGAACAGGAAGGATAGAGGCTGACTAACGCCTCCTCGACCAAGTGTTTATCCTCTGGTCAAGAGGAGGCTCTGCTCGCAGGTTGGCTAATTGATTTCTTTGTTGCCTTCTCCAAATAACAGGCTTTCCTTATATACTAGAACAGCCTTCCACAATTATTATTCCAACTCTAACTCCAACTCTAACTAGATACGGATAACCCATATCCCTAACAACTTAAATAACTCACAGATAGATATAGCTAACCACCCTGACTTAACCTTCTAGACTGCCTAATACTTCCTAAACAGCCGCACGACTAGCGCTAGCCTCAGACATGGTTGCGGCATCCTGGACAGTCTTGCGGCGGCGACGCTCATAAACTCTTCCCACAAAGGCCTCCACAAGACCACAACAATATTAGTCTCACAGCGGACACGCTTTCCAGCTGTGATTGCATCCGTGGACATCCTATCAATGTTCTTTCCCATGCCTCCACTGTTTTGCCCACTTCTGACAACTTGTTTAACTTGAGCCAGGATTTGTCCTTCTACAAGAACCAGAGAGTCAAGCCCAGCTGACACCTCAAATAGATGGCGTATAGCATCACTGTCACGCAGCATGAACAGGTGCTCCCTAAGCTCGGAAGCGGGGATTCCACTTTTCTGCAATAGCACAACGATACTGGCATTAGAATTTCTTTGCCAAACTGTGTTCTTGAAAGACCCAAAAGAGAAAAAATCGGCACAAATACTACGAACGGAACAAACGAACATTTGATCAAACAATTCTTACCTTTGACATCCAGTCTACTACTTCTCTAATGCCATGGATCCACGATAAAGCCACCACATAAATTTCCATTCTATTGCAGGTACTAAGAACATCAGCCTCTTCAATATGATTCAGGCTAGTGAGTTCTGAAATAGCACGGGGCCATAGTTCCTCTGCAACAGCAAGTTTTTCACGCATCTCCACTGGTGCTGTGTGTACACTGAGGCCTATTACAGCTATGCTACTCCTTTCCTTCATGTACCCTGGTAGTGAAAATAAAAAATTGTCAAATATTGAAAAGAGACATAATATTTTGTGCTGAAAGAATTGAATTAAATTTGACTACACATTGACCATAAAGCTTTCTCAATTTAGTTGCCACACACTTAAATGGAGATATTTCTTCCTTGAAGCAATTTCATGCTTACACTAGGAACAGCACGTATGTATATTACGAGTCTCTAATGATTGCAAATTCTAATGCCTTTCCAGCTGTGATTGCATCCTTGAACTTGCTCCACTGTTTTTCCCACTTCTGACAACTTGCTTAACTTGAGCCAGGATTTGTCCTCCTCCAAAAACCAAAGAGTCAAGCCCAGCTGATACCTCAAATAGATGGCGTATAGCATCACTGTCACGCAGCATGAACAGGCGCTCCTCCCTAAGTTCAGAAGCAGGGATTCCACTTTTCTGCAATAACACAACGATAAAGGCATTAGAATTTCTTTGCCAAACTGTGTTCTTGAATGACCCAAAAGGGAAAAACTGGGCAAAAATACTACAGACGGAACAAACAAGCATTTGATCAAACAATTCTTACCTTTGACATCCAGTCTACTACTTCTCTAACACCACGGCTCCATGATAAAGCCACCACGTAAATTTCCATTCTATTGCAGGTACTAAGAACAGCAACCTCTTCAATATGATTCAGGCTGGCGAGTTCTGAAATAGCACGGGCCATAGTTCCTCTGCAACAGCAAGTTTTTCACGCATCTCCACTGGTGCTGTGTGTACACTGAGGCCTATTACAGCTATGCTACTCCTTTCCTTCATGTACCCTGGTAATGAAAATAAAAATTGTGAAATATTGAAAAGAGACACATAAATTTTATACTGAAAGAATGGAATTGAATTTGACTACACATGACCATAAAGCTTTCTCAATTTAGTTGCCACACACTTAAATGGAGATATTTCTTCCTCGAAGCAATTTCATGCTTACACTAGGAACAGCAGCGTATGTACACTAAGAGTCTTTAGTGATTGCAAGTTTGGAATGCTAATTTTTAGTAGTGATAGCCTAAGTGGTATCAGAGCCAAGGGATTTTCATCATTGAAAAATTAAAATATCTAAACTTAGAAGTTAATACTGGTAAGTTAATTAAAACCAAAGACAACAACAATATTAGGTTTCGTTTGAAAAGTTCTAAAGAACATATCTGGCACACTTCTCATAATCAATTAAATCTAATTGTTGACCTGCTATATATCTTCTACATAACTTGGGGTAAGAGACAAGATGATTTGGAATTAAAGTTTATTAGTTTAAAAAACAGTGAAAGATTGTAAGCATCTATCATAACAAAATTTGGTAATAACTGATAATATATCTTTAGTACTTCAATTGCTTAAAGAAGAAAGGTGTGAGATTGCAAAGATAAATCAAAATATTGACTACATTGAAGGTGAGATAGGTTCGTTATATAGAAAAATTGAAGCAACAGAAAATATAGAGAACGCTCTAAGCAAAACAGAAATTATAAATTTGTTACAAAAGACAAAGGAATTAGATCAAAAAAATTATCAAGTTAACAAGTTGGTTGAGGAAGTCAAAAATCTGGTACTCCTATAATATATGTCAGGATATGACCAAGCATTAAAAGAAACAGAAAAATACATGACTCATCCTATAGGGTTTTCTTATTACGAATCATCAAAAGAAGATTCTAAGGTTATAATAAGGCAGAATAATACTATCCTTCAACTCCTAATTCAAATCCTAGATACGTTAAATAGTAAGGACAATTGTAAAGAGATAGTGTTAGCCTCATTAGGACTAGTACCATCCGCAAGAGACATAAACTCGCAAAAATGGATATATCTAAAGGCTTCACCAGAAGAGAGAACAAGCTCCAATTAGTCAATAAAGATGTAAGACCTTTAATGCTAATGGATAGAATAAAAGGAAAACAAGAAGACATAGATAACCTAGAAGATGTTATTGATTTAGAAAGAGATCTAGAAAGATATGAAAGAGACACACTAAGAAAAATAAAACCACATCAAATATATCAGTTAGGAATATTTGAAGGTAAAACAGGACTATATAGAATATCTAGAGAAATAGAATTAAGAGTTTTAACAAAACCAGTAGAATTGAAAATAGTAAGCAAACAATTTGAAAATGGTTTAAAGTATTCAGGATATAAATATATATACCAAGGACGTTATATCATAGGAATAAAAGGTATGACAAGAAAGAAATTAGGAACCAACATTCTTATAACACTATCAGACAAGAGATGGGATACAATAAATAAAGTAGCATTGGGATTCTTGGAAGGGGATATGAATGAAAATAAGTTAATAACCTATATAGCACCAGACATGATGATGCCAATTAAAGAATTTATGGAAAAATGAGTTTTGGATTTCAAACAAAAGGATATAAACATTTTAGAGGACAAATTTATTGGCAAGCATGGAATTTGTAGGAAGACTAGGTAACAAAAGCAAAACAAAATATAAAGTAAATGTAGATGATGTAATAGAAAGTATGCAATCTAAAGAGATAAATTTTATGAACCCATTAAAAATCAGATCTGAAGAAAGAGCAGGTGAAGAATGGAATATAAGTGAGCTTATGGAAAGTAAGACTATACAACAACCTAGAGATTACATAAGTTATCAAGATAATAAAGGTGGAACTAAAATTAGGTTTTTAGATTATAGAGCAAGAGCAACAGATGATTTACTCATTAGTATATGAACAAGAAATAGACGAAAATAGAAGGCACGGTATTTCAGAATTCGTGGAAAAAGCTAGATATAGAATCCGATATAAAATATTACTCCCTCCGTTTATTTTTATAAGGCGTATTTTGATTTTGCACAAGGATTAAGGTTATGTTGAAATTGAGAAATATACGAGAAAAAATGACTTAGATGCCTCCACTTAATTGTCTTGGAAGATGAAAGATATACTTTGTGTGAGTGGTAATGAATAAATGCATATGGATGAGAGAAAATAAATAGGGGTATAGAAGGAAAGGTCTTATTAAATCTACATGCAAGCCTTGCATTTGCAAATAAGACCATTCAAACAATAGGCCTTATAAAAATAAACAGAGGGAGTATAAGAATAAGTTAGAACAAATATATGATGAATATAACAAAACTATGACCCATGAATGGCCTGCTTTAAGAGATAAAGAATTATATTTTCATAGAGAACTATCAAGATTAAGAAAATCAAAAAAGATAATGGCATAGCCCAAAATAATATAGAAAGAGAGGAGCAATTGAATAATAACAAGGTAATAGAAAGTCCTACAGATGATAAAAACAAAACAAAACAAATAGAAGAAGAAATAAGTATAAGTGAAGAAAAAAAGTGGGAAGAAAATGAAAAGTTATATTTAGCAAGTTATGAAGAAGAAGATAACTTATTAAATACTATAGATGGCGAAGTTGAGTTAATGGATCCATCACAGGAATATGACAGTTTTATAGAATCCATGGACAAAGTTGGGTTGCATAATTAGATAATGCAATGGAAGCTATGGATATAGAATTAAATCGGAGAAAGAAGCGAAAATATGGTGAAAGTTCTGTAAAAAATGAAGGAGAAACAGAAAGACAGTCAAGAGTTCCGGGAAGATGTGGCCTCCAGAAAGAGAAGAATATATATATATATATATAACTATATACCAGGACAATATAGATATATGGGAACTAAAAGTAGAGAGTTTGAAAAAAGTAGTGCAATTTCAAAATCATAAAAATGATGGAGCAATATTAAATTTAGCAGCTCATGATCCAATAGATTGGCCAAATATTATAAGTATATGAAAGGATTTATAGTCCAAAAATATATGCAAAATCAACATAGCATAGGAAATAGGGTAGCAGATATGATCACATATTTGGAGACGTTTCTAGGAGAATCGGTAAAAATCTTAAGGGAACAATTGGTAGAAAGTAATCTTAATGACTATGAGTTATTAAAAGAATGAAAATAATCCTAATAATTTTGCAAATATAATCTCAAACATTATAATAGCAGAAGATCCAGGGTTAGGATATACCACGCTACAAAATGAAGGGTTGAGAGAAATTGAAAATTAACAATAGTCATTTGGAAAGATATAAAACAATTTTCACAACATTATTTATATAATGCAACTACAGCCAAGCAAGACTATAATAAAGGAGTTGTTGAAAGATATTTTAATAAATTACCAGACCCATTAGGAAGCATAATATTTGAAGAATATAAAAAAGAGATTGAAGGAGCGGTCATAAATATATCTCAAGCTATAACTAGTTAATGAGATTACCATAAAGCATTCCAATAGCATTTCAAGCTCAAGATCTAAATCATTCTTCTCCATCTATTGAGTAAAATATATTCAGAAGCTACAGCACTAGTATAGAATCGATTCTCTAGTTATTCAATATAATCGCCAGACATTACACGCTGGTCACTGAAGCACTTTCACAATTTCCTCCGCTCCAACTTGTCTCTCCTTTAGATATTCAACATGTACGCTGCTGTTAAGAGCCTCCCTCCTGTCAAACAAAAAGGAACGGAAGAAAACTGTGCAAGGGAGTGCTCTGGAAAGGAACTGTAGGTTAAAATAGTCCCTGTACTGAACTCAGAGAAGGTTATGGGTCTTACTGTCCAAATTAAGACTTTTGATTCTCTTCTTAATAACAGCATAAAGTTCTTCCCGTGAAACATCTCACCTCCCAACGATAATCCCATCAAGCAACAGTTTGTTCCAGTCATTTTCAGGAGCTACATTGCACAACCTCAGTAGTCAATATAATGTATATCAAAGGTTGTAATTAGTAGATGCAAAGGAAAACAATCTCTCTGGGCAATAATACAGACATTTTTGTGCTATTCTTTGGCTCTCATATACGCCGGGTAATACCTGTTTTCTACGAAAATGTATCCCTTGCATTGTTCAAGAGGGGCTCCATTCTCTACCCAGAGTACCAAACCTATCCAAAGATAAAAATGATTCATACACCATTGCTGGGCTTGCCCACCTAAAATTTGTCTAAATAGACAGAGCCAAACAGGTATGGACATGAAAACAGGAAATAAACAAAAGCACATACAGTCAGATAAATGGTGCCTTGTTTGGAAACATGACAGAGTATTTCTAATGGTTCTTTCAAAATAATAACACAAGTCCAATGATTAAGTTATAAGCAATGCTTCAATGATTTCCCTCCCAATACAACTTGCACAAATCTTGAAGTAAGCGAAGAGTTAGTAATCACCGTCTACCCTTTATTCAGACTTTAATATTTGTGCAACTGTAAAAAAGAAAAGCATAGAAGCACTCTCTTAAGTTATCTCTGCAAAAATTTCAAATCAAAAAAAATCCAATTCTCCCCCCAAATGATCAATTGTCACAGCTATAAAAATTATTATCAACAAAGCGAAATGAACCTCAGGACAAAATCTCAAAAATAATGAGGGAAACGAGCATTTTTACATGTTATACTAACAATAACTTGCAAAAGTTGAGTTGCATAACCAAATGAATATCTGATAGGAAATAAAAAAATTCGGTATCAACCAAAGACAACAAGCATTTCTACAATGAGACATAGTATAAAAGAGAGGTACAATTAGAACCAAAACAAATCAAAAATCATTTAGACAGTTCTTCAAGAGAAGATATGTCATGTCTCACAGGGCTTAAATGATTTAAAACATTAAATGATTCAATAGCATTGCTTGATTTAGTGTCGAACTTAATACATGTAAAAGCTAACAAAGCAAAACAGTAAACTAGCGAAAAACAGGTATTAGCGTTGAAAGCTCCAGTCACAGATCCTTCCGTAATGAAGCTATCATCTTCAAAAGTACAAACGATAGTGGATCCAACTTGATTTGACCCATTTTGTGTTCTTCAACCAAATGGAATATCAATTGCCAAGCCTATCTACAGCAAGACTTAAATAAACACTTGTAAATTTTAATAGCTTCTCTGCAATTCAGATGTGATATTGCTCAGAAGGTTGTGAGAGATGACCAAATGCTACATAATCTCCACTTCATATACAAAGGAAAGATCTCCCATCAAATAAATGTCCAGAAATTCTAGTTAGAAGTGATTAGCTGCAAACGCATTCAATCAACCGTGGATTCCACAAAAGAGTAATAGTTTTCGGGGAGAAACTTCAGATGTTGTTGATATTCCCCCTTTGAAACAAGTGAAATAAGCAAGCCAGACGTGGAAGCTTCCAGGAGAAGTTCTTCTCATCAATTTTCAAGAGGTAAACCCCAGCCCTGGGTATCTCCCTTTGTGAAGTAACGTTCTGACAATAGCATTCAGCATACGAGAGTCGGCAGCGCAGCCATTCTTCTCCATAGATAGAAATAGATCATCGGACTCCTGTAGCAACCCTTCTTCTATAAGATTTTGTATCATTAAGCTGTAGGTGTATACATTGGGCACTAATCCTTTGGCCGGGATACCAGCAAACAAATCCTTGGCTTCATCCTTTCTGCCAACTTTAAGCAACGCACCAATCATAATGTTAAAAGTGCTGATCTCAAGCTGAAAATCCGTCAAACATAGATTCTGAAACATTCGGAGTGCATCATCAATGCAATTATTTTTGCTAAGTCCTAATAGGATTGTGTCGTACGTGCCTATGCCAAGCCTCATTCCAGTGTTGATCATCCTGTGATAGAGTTCCTTTGCAGCAGCAGTCCTTCCAGCCTGAAATAACCCATGCAGCAAAACGCTATATGTAATAACATTAGGCTTAACTCCTTCCTTCAGCATTTCTCTGAATAGAATTAATGCATCCTCTATCCTACCATTTTTACAGTACCCATCAAGCAAAGTGCTATATGTAACAACATCAGGCTTCAAGCCAATTGAGACCATAATAGAAAGTAACTTAATCGCTTCATCCATCTTACCAGCTAAGCAATATCCATCTATTAGTGTATTATATGAAAAGGCATCAGGCTTCGCACCTATCTGTACCATCAAGTCGAAGAGATTTTGGGATTCTATAACCCATCCTTCTTTGCATAGGTTGCCCATTATTGTATTGAAGAACACGGTATCAGGACTGATGCCTCCATTCATCATTCCAAAAAATAATTCCTCAGCCTTCTCCCATTTGCCACAGGTACACAGACCATGAATAAGGGTCGAGTAAATAACGATGTCGGGAGTCAATCGTTCTCCAATCATCTGATTCAATTGGGACATAGCATCATCCACTCTGCCTATCTTGCAAAGTGCATCTATTACCGTTCCATAGTTGACTATATCAGGGTTCAGTCCTTGCTGCCGCATTTTGTTAAACAGAAGCATTGATTCATTAACCATTTCATGTTTAGCATATGCACGTATCAATATGTTGAATATATGATGATCGAGTGCAATACCATTTCTAACCATCAAATCAAGGAGATCATGCATATCAACAAGAGCTCCTTTGGTGGCATATGCGTGAAGCAGAATGCGGTACGTGGAAACATCTGGTATTTGGCCGCTCTTGCGCATGGAATCAAAAATCTTTCTAGCTTCTGCGCATCTTCCATTCTTGCAAACATGGCCCATCAGCGAGTTATAAGTAACAACATTTGGTGCAGGACCATCTCTGCACATTTTCCTAAAAATTCTAACCGCCTCTTTCCACTGTCCAGAAGAGCAATATCCATGGATCAGAGTATTATATGTGGTATTATTCGGCATAACATCATTATCGAACATCTGTTGAAGGACCCCCTCGGCCCTGTCCATTGCTTGAGCCTTGCACAGTCCAGAAATGATCGAGCTGTAAGTCACGACATCAGGTGAAATCTCACGATCCAGCATTTCACGAAATAGGCTGTAAGCTTTCTCCACACAATCCTCTTTTAAGAAGCCATCAATGACGGTGCTATACGACACCACATCAGGTGGGCAGCTGCCTCCGTCATCAGCCATCAAGAGCAGCAGCTCTAGTGCTTCTTGGCTCTTCCCCTCACTGCAGAGCCCCTTGAGAAGAATGTTGTAGGAGACGACATCGGGCCTGCAGCCGTGCTCGGGCATTCGCCGGAGAACTATGTTAATTGCGTCGCTCGTCCCCTTCTGGGCACAGAGTCCTTTGAGCAGTTGATGGAAGTAGATGGCGTTCACCTTCCATCCCGTCTTAATGACGTGGTTGAAGGCGGCGAAACCGAGGTCCAAGCGGCCCGCGCAGCAGCAGCAGTCGAGGAGGATGCCGTAGGTGCGTATATCGGGAGCCACCTTCCTGGAGCCGGCTCGCGCGATGCGGTTGAAGAGGAGACGGCGAGCACGAGGGCCATCGCGTGCGACGACGGTGAGGAGGCAGTTGACGGCGCGAATGGAGGCGGGCCCTGCTGGCTGGAGCAATTCGTCGAACAGGCGGAGTGCGTCCTGGGCGCCAATGTCTCCGGCGCGGAATCGGTCTTGGATAATACGCTCCAGCTCCAAGCGGTGGTGCGTCACGCGACGGGACATAGCCAGAGTAGGAAGCAATAGAGAATGGCACACGGCGACGGCGACGGCGCCTTTGTGGGAGAATGGGGGTGGGCGGTCGGACTGGGAGGAGAGACCGAGAGAGCGCTTGAGGTGGGATATTTTGGGTGGCTACGGCCCCGTAATAATGCGACTTTCATGGTAGCATCTTAAAGCATCTCCAAAGAGGAGGAGTCCTAAATAGGTTGCTAATGATAAATATAGGGCTTTGGTGGGAAAAAATATCTCCAACAGAGGTTCTATTTTGAGAAATTTTAGCAAAATACGTTTAGGACTCAGACGCCTGTCGCTACATTTGGCGGCTTCCTCTCCGCCCTATCACGCGACTATTTCTTCCGCGTCCAACTACCGACGCCGCAGAGACCTTTCGCTTCGCCTCCCTCGCGACACGCCGGCGGGATGTCGCCCACGCCGCCATTTCCCTCAAGGTCCGACGGCATCCAGAGCGAAAGCCCACGCTATTGCTGCCCCCGCTGACCATCTTCCTCGCGACAGACATTGGCATCTCCGCCATTGGCGTCACGGCTGTTCCGCCTCTCTCCGTCGGTCCCTTCGCCATTCCCGGCGAGCTGGAGCCGGCGTCGACCCTCCGCTGCTGTCCTCCTACACGGCGACGGGATTCAGGTAGTTTTTTTCTTTGCAGCAGCAACAACTCGGCAATTTCTCCTCCTTGATTTTTTTGCATAGATTTGAAGTGCTGTTGGGCAAATCAATTTAGCATGACAACTTTCTATTTGAATGGTTGGTTGGGTGGTGTGATGCTCATGTTGGCTTTGCTCCATGATTCTGTACAAATAGAATTGGGGGGACACAGAGATTAAACTAAAGTGATGGTCAATTGAAGAAGAAATCTATTGAATTGGTAGAATTGTTATGTTTTGCAAGTTCCTGGAGTCCAAGATTCTGGAGCCATTGTCCCTGGAGTACACAGTTCCACACTGAAGAAGTGAAAGCATTTTTTTTGGTTGAGTGATCTGGCGTCAAAATGGTTGATTGAACTATAATGCTGAGTAGTTTGTTTCTTTTATGTAGCCTGGAGAGTATGATGTTTTTGTGGTTAGCTTTTGGGTCCTGTGTGTTTGGTAATGATGCCTGTGATGTTTTTGGGTTGGAGGGTATGTTGCTATACCTGGACATGAACTTTGCAAATATTTGGTTTCTTTACTGGAACCGGGTCTTTGATGGCCTTTTGATCTAAAAAAAATTTGTTGTAACAAGGGTTGAACTCTGTGCTGCCGTCTACCAGCTACACGGCAATTGCTCCTCCTATGACCAAAATCTTGCAGTTGCATGTATTCATTGTATGTACATCAATAGGCGATGAAACAATTCATAGTCCTCTCAAAATCCATTGTCCAGTTTTTCTCATAGTTTTGATACCCATGATGACTGACCATATATATTTGTGGCAGTTCAATATTCACAGCAAAAATAAGCATATGCTGTCATCTATGGTATTTCACCTATAAATGATCTGTTTAATGCTTGAATGCTCAAAAAAAAAACATTTCTTCTAGGCTGAAAAATTAGTAAGAGTACTTCTCTGTTGTAATGGTGTTTGTTCTGTGTGCGAAGCAGGATTTTCTGAAAACTGAAAGCTCCTTCTTGTTTGTTTGTGTTTTTGCCCTGAAAACTGTAAGCACCATTTTCCTTGTTTGCTTCTTGCGCTGGTCTTTGATTATAGCATCTTGAAATTTACAGTGTAAATTATGAATATATGTAAGCATTTCAATGGTTTGATAATAAGTACGTCGAATGATGCAGTGATTAATTGCATCTAGCCAGATTAGTGTTTCTTTTCTGTATAGTGGTGTATCTGTGTTATCTATGGGAGGAGTTTGTCAATGCACTGTTACTCAATTTCCTAGTACTCTATTATTCCTCTCTGTTGTCTTCTTCACCTTTTGTTTTGAACAAAAAATACTAAATGGATGCTATAACTGGTGGCTTTGTTTGGCTGCGAAGATGGAGTACCCAATTCATGGTTCGTACACGTCTTTATTGACCCAGGATTTTGGAGATGATTTTACAAATCAGAGTAATTATGATGCGCCAAATGATCTCATTCAGTCCTCGTCAGTGCCTCCCATCAACTCCCAAGGAAAAACCAAGGGCAGAACAAATAACTATACTGAAGAAGAAGATATTCTGTTGGTGTCTGCATATCTGAATATTAGTAAGGATGCAATTCAAGGAAACCAACAAAAAGATGGAAGGTTTTGGCTTAGGATTGAGAAGTATTTCCATGAAAATAGGAAGTTTGAGTCGATCGTAATTGGTCATCGTTGAAGCATTTGTGAGCACTACAAAAGGGCGTTAATACTTTCCAAGGTTGTCATGACAGTGTGGAGAGAAAGAACGAAAGTGGAAAGACTAGTAACGATAAGGTATAATATATGAAAGTGAATAGCATGTTTCTTACATACATCTTACGTTGAGCTTATTTGAGTGGTCTTTGTGCTCTGTTTTCCAGCTTGCGGATGCCAAAGCAATGTTCCATCAATTGACTGGCAAGTCGTTTTATTTCTTCCATGCCTGGAATATTCTTAGGCATGAGCCAAAGTGGACTGCTTGTAGATTTGCCAAATGCAGCAAGAGCAACATGAAGGCAAGCACTATTCCTGGATCCAGCAGTACTAATTTGGAGAATGTAGGAAATGAAGGGCAGCTCAATGGGGAAAGACCACCCGGAAGGAAAGCTGAGAAGGAACGTCTTGGGCGAGTGAGAAAGCGAGGTGATGATGATTTTGACCTTTTTGTTGATGAAGTGAAGAAATTGACAGAAGTGCGACAAGAGATAGAGAAAGACCGGAAGGAGCGAGACAACAAAATTTATGAGCTTGAGAAAAAGAAATATGAATTGGAGCAAGACCAACATGACACAAAAATAATGGAAATAGACACCAGCAAAATGGACGACCTATTAAAGAAGTACTTTGACAAGAAGGAGGAGGAGATTTTAGCTCGTCGATTCGGAAGTAGCTAGTCATTTAGTACATTTAGTAGACAGGAATCATTTAGTCTCTTGCTAGTTAAATTTAGTAGACAGGAATTATACTTTCCTCATTTCCTATATTATATGTATCTATTTCAGTGTTCCCATATATAATTGGAAATAAGACCTTTTCAATTTAGTTCTTTCCATTCTCTCTTCTGTGCAGCTGAATTTGATATGATGAATCTAAACAGTTTATCTTGTTGAAAATAGATCTGATTGCTCAAGTTTTGCTGCCCTTTCTTGTTGTTCAATAGTATTTGTCAATTGCACTGGAGCTGTCATGCTTGCCAGTGGAAATTTTCCATTTTTTGTTGTTCACAGTGTGAAGAATGTCATGACACTGGTGATTCTGTCAAATTGAGATGAGCTACTTAATATCATTTTTTATTGATAGTGTCAATTCTTGACCTATTCTCATTGTAGTTTGTGAAATGAGATTAGGTGTGCTTTTTGATTTCTCACCAGGTCCTCTCATTTGTAATTTGTGAAGCAATTCCCTATGTAGCCTGTTGTTGAAAATAACCTGGATGGAATGGAAGCTGAGTTGCAGAACTGTTAGCACTTTAATCTGAATCTGTTTCTTCAGGAGTCGAATATATTTCAGATGCAGAGGTAGTTTGTAGTATCAGCTGTTTCAAGTGCATGAGCAGTATAGGTAGTTTGTAGTATCAGCTGTTTCAAGTTTTGAGTTGAATTTGTCCAAAGTTGTGCTGCCCTTTCTTGTAGTATCAGCGTGCTAACTTTTTGATGTTTGGTTTAACTTGCAGAGGCCGGATGTTTGGTTTAACACAAAACAATACAAGAATATGTCAGCATGCTCCTTTAATTACATATTTTTGGTTAAATTTGCTTAACGCTTTAATGATGTACTTTCTTTTTTTGTTCTTAAGTACTCAGGTGATCATATATGATTGCATTGCAAACTGAAAAAGGTGATGAAGAACTATGCATTGTCTATGCGCCAACCAATCATGTATATATTGTTGTCATATTTGTTGTGAAATCTGACAAAATTATGAGCCCCAATTAGTCTTCTGCTAAAATCTGCGTATTGTTTTCAAGTATTCAAATTGATTGTAAATAGTACAACATCTGATGCAGCGATATTCAAATTTCCATAACTAGTATTTACTGAAGATGTCTGAAACTATGACTTTTCCTGGAAGGAGTTGGAATTCTGAGACATTTTCTATATACTTTTGTGTTCTGATCGACACATTTCTGTCTGTATCTGCCTATCTGGTTTTTATTTGACTGGACAGAGTCCTAGTTGGAAGCAATGCTATCTCACTTCATGAAAATGTTCTGAAGAAACTAGTAGAGTGCTGAAACTTCCATGTCATAGATTTCTGAAACTAGTTCCCAGTCAGCCTAGCCATTCAGTTTGTTCATGCCATTCAATTTGTTCATGCATGCACATTCAGTTTGTTCATGCATTCAGTTTGTTCACCGTGAACTTTCTCTGCCATTCAGTTTGTTCATGCATGCACATTGGCGCAGGATTTTTCGCTTTGGTGTTCAATGGCGGAACAAGCACCTCTCAGAAAGACGCCGCGACGAGGAGAGCTGCAGCAGGCACCGAGCAGGGTATCGGTATCGCGACGACCCTCCCGTCGACAAGCGCCGAGTGGCAGGGAGTCGAGGAGTCTTGCGGTGGCCAGAGAAGGCACGAACAATGTCGCTGGGAGCACACGAAGAACGTCGCTTGTTCGTCGCTTCTTCGTCGCTGGGATCAAAGCAAGCGCTGGAGGGCGATGAAAAAAAAGGCGCGCCAGCATGCCGAACTGTGGCGCCAAAAATTTTCCCACGAAAATTAAAGGGTAGTTGAGTTTAGGGTCTAATTGCTGGAGTTAATAGTTATCTTGGGCCCTAATTATTTTAGTTAAGACCCTATTTTGAAGTATAGGACTCTATTTTAAGGCTTCACTTTTAGAGATGCTCTTATAGCTCTTCTTTTCTAAAGTTATATAAATATACACGAATAAAGTAGATGATTTACTTCTCTCTACGATAGTTTCAAGATTTGTGTAACTTATATTAAGAGAAAAAATAAGAAAAGCATTCCTCAACTTACATAGTTAGTGACACCGAAAAAGAGTTAATCGGCTTCAACACATGCGAACGTAGAGTTCAAAGTAGATTCGAAGCATGACAGCCGATTTGATCCTACAATCGGCGAAATAGATCCAAATTGCTATTAACCGATTTGATCGGGTTAAACCAAAGCAGATCGAAATAAATATTACGGTTGATTAAACTCCTTAATTGGCAAGATAAATTTAACGACTATTACAATGGATTAGATGATAGGTAAAGATTTGTTTTCTCCAAAAAAGGCGAAGCGCAACAAGATTTTTATGAAAAAACCTAAGGTAGTTGGCGTAAATTGAAGATGATCAAAATCAGCGAAACGTCACTTTATTGATAAAAAAACAAATTTTAGAGGAAAGAGGTTAAATCTAAGAATTATTTTTAGTCGACAGAAAGTAAATAAAAGTACATACAATGTTCATTGATTGATTGTTGGATATCCTCTTCGTCTTACCTTGTGGTCCTTGTTATAGCGCATAGGTCGATCGTATTTTTTTGTCTCCTCAATCCATAACTCATTTTCAAAACATAGTTTTGACCACTAATTTTTATTATAATATGTTTATACAACCCAATAGAATTATAATATCATGAAAGTATTTTTCGAGACAAAGATATATATATATATATATATATATATGATTTTCATGTATCCAATTTTAAAATATATTTACAATAAAAGTTTTAAAAGTTTAATTGTATTTATATCCAAAACAGCAATTATTTACTACCAGTGGGAGTACTATGGCTTTGTACTGGCTCGATGCCAACCGTATGATCACGAATCCTAGGGGTGGGCATTTTAAACGAAAACAAAAACGAACGATCCAAACCAAATTAACAAGAAAAATTCAATTTTTAGATTTTCGATTCATTTATGTTTAGATTTTCGATTCAATAGGTCATGCAAATTTAATACCTTGATTCGACACATAGCGGAAATTGCGTGACTATTGCATAGGATAGAGTCGCGTAGGACTTTTTCGGCAATCCGAGTGGGTGCTGGCGTGATAGCGAGTTGATTGCATATCGGATCAGGCGATCAATCGTTGATATAGTAGATTGTTTGTTGTAGTCGATGATCCTCCTCCTTATGGTAGAGACTCGTGTTGATAACGTGTTGTAAAACGAAGTCGTCCACCCGCTCAAATCACCGATAAGCAAGCAAGAATGTGCAAATCAAGAGTCGGGAACACACAGAATATAGGGTGCAAATCTCTCTCGCTTTATTGATTGATTGTTTACAATAGGAAGCACCCGATATATATAGCAATGTGAGAGAAGAGTTCGGATTCGTTCACACCATTAAAAGATAGAGTCCTAAACCGAGTACGGTTGGACTCCTTGTCTCATAGCAGATATCGCTAATTTACGTGGGCCCAGCTATCTTGAGTTGACCAATCCAATGCCCAGCACGGAGGAGAAAATTAACTTAGCTAACTATGTTCAAATAAAAAACTCGTATCTTCACAAATTAAAAAATGATAGTTGATCAGAGCATATCAGGTCCATGGCAACATCAATGCAAAGGTTCATATGTTAAATAGAACAAGCAAGAATTTCCCACCTGAAATTTGTCGGAGACCATATGACGAAGACGTTGGTAATAAACAGGTCCAATGAAAATCTCGCAGGTGGTGGCTGGCTTCAGCAACTTGTGGATGATGGGCGATCTAGGTGACTACTCTTCGTTTCAGCGTCTTCATCTCTTACTAGCGTTGTTTATACATTTCTTTTGATTTATGTCATCTTAGCATCGATTCGCGGATTCGCTTTTCTTAGGCGACACAACTCATTTTTTAGATGCACTCTATGGACTTGATGATCGTGTGCCTATTAACTAACTTCATGAATCTGTCATCGTAAGTCGAACATCTAAAATTGTTTATCGGCCTTGAGAAGGTGGCCGTTGCTATTAGCTAAGATTAAGTGGTATGGCGGCACTAGCTCGGAATGAGGTGGTTGCAACACTTGGGACCTCCGGTACTTCGACTTCAGGGAGAAATCCCTAGGTCTGATCTTAGTTAGTTGTGCCTGGCAATGGCCTTGTTGAAGGCATTGTTTTGTAGTCCGAGGATTTACTCTCGAAGTGAAAACCTTTAGTCTCGGCCTTCAATGGTTGGATCATGGCAATGACGGTGCGTGTCGTGTCGAGTCCTTCTTGAGGCGTTGTCATTGGAGAGCTTTTATCGCGGTCCAAGTGTTGCTATGATGGTGGATAGCCTTGAAGACAATATTAGCGTGATGTAGTTTGCGCGTCGGTTCCTTTGTCTTTTCTTGTGTGTGTTTGGCTGTACACCCTAGCTGTGTAGAGGCCGGGAGTCTTTTTAGTATAATTGTATCATCTTGATGTAATTTACTAAGATTAATAAAAGCTTCCTTTATAAAAAAAAATGATAATTAAAGCCATAAGATGCAAGCATGAGACCCAGCTCATCCGGAATTAGGTTTACAGGGATTTCCGTCGTCCTCTTTGACTGAGTTTGCAAAGGTGTTGCATCAACGAACTTTCCATGTAGACTTCAGCCTGTGAAAAGAAGTTGGAAAATAAATACTATCCTACTCAAATTATTTGAAAAGATGAAAACAAGCAAACATATTAATCATGGTACAGACCCTTTTTAGACAAAATGACACCATTATCATAGATAATGTTTTCCCCTATCTCTCAGAACAACTATTTTTAGGAGGACCACGAAAAAACTAATTTTAGGAGGCACAAAACCTTGTTGGGAAGTACTAAAAGGCACATTTTTACAGCAAATCGAGGGCCTGATAAAACCAACCACAACTCGAAATATTAACTGTACAGTTTTCGCATTAGTGCAGCTCAGATTTGTGGGGCACAGAAGCATTACTCAAGTAGTTTCTTTTTCCAGGAAATTCCAAAGATGAAAACAAAAGCTAAAGTCATTACATATAAGATAAAACATAATTCCAGCAAGAGTAAATTAGGATTCAAATCAGCTAGCAATAAATCTTATGGTTTTGTGTGTATAAAAAGGGCACAAAAGAATTCAGGTGTTAATTTTCTGTGGCATCAATTCTAATTGATTTTAATAATTCCTTTTTATGTGAATAACTTCAGTTGTTATATCTTTGAACATGCAAGATATAGGCTCCTCCCAAACTACGAATGAAACAAATAGATGTACCTTTGCTGCTATAGACTCTATGAGCATTGCTATAGTCATTCTTGAAGGAAATGCATGAGGATTAATGATGAGATCTGGCCTCATGCCGGTATTTGCAGAGAACGGCATATCAATGTCAGGCCACAACTGCGAACAAACTCCCTTTTGCCCATGTCTGCGGCTGAACTTGTCACCAATTATAGGATTTCTCACATGACGCAGACGAATATTTGCCTGACAAAAAAGTTGTAAAAAGCATGCCAAGATCACAAAAACCAAATTTGATCACACTTTCAGAAACTAGGATCGTACAGGCATTTGACAGTTTCATTGAGAAAATGCTACTAGAGTTCACTGGTGCATAAAATGCAAGGGATTTAGATGAGTTTTTTCTCATTGTAGTGTTCACATACACAGACAAGTTGTTTTCACTTTTTGCACCAACCAAATAGACATCTCTATATCATTGTTCTGATAATTTTCAACAGTGAAATCTTTCCTGGTGGCAGTGGCCTTACCTTCTGCAGGTAACCTTTTGAACTTGTCCCGTTGACAGCAACGTAGTCAATAGCTGCTGGCTCTGTGCCCTTTAGTTTGCCCGGCCTTATTGCACTGGTGAGTGTGTTATAGGAACTGTAGTACTGCTCATTTGGAAGTATTTTCTGTTCATAAAAAAATCTCGAAGTAAGGGGAATATCACAAGAAAGAAGAAATTCCAGTGATTTCCACATGGGAACAAACTTAATTTAGTATAAACAGATAACTACGTCTCCAATCCGAGGAAGGCCATCTGAATCGATTACAGAGCTCGTGTCCCTCGAAAGACTACTCTTAGCAAAGATTTCTGGAACATTTTCTCTATTTCTTGTAGACAAGTCAATGCACTCAGTCTGCAGGAAGAGTTCACAGGAAAAAGGTTTCTTAAGAGTTTCTAAAACTTAAGACTCAATTTATAACAAAATAGTTGGTCTAATCAGGACTCTTCCAAAGATATCAACTTCTTGCTGGATGTTATTTGAATGTGCATATTGTGTGAGATCATGTGATGAAAAATTGGTTGAATGGTGAAATTGGCATTGTAAAGTGATTTTGGTTATGGCATGTGTGGTGCTTGTGCATGTGCTATGTTGAGATGATTATCATACTGGTGATAGCATGATGGGTTTTGCTTGATGCAATGCACTCATGTGAGTGGTTGCATAGGTTGTTTTTGAGGCAAGTGGTGGACTTGTGCTCAAATGTTCATTTGATTATCTTTGGGGATAGCATAATGGTTTTGTTTAATGCAATGCACTCGTGTGAGTGGTTGCATGGATTAATCTTGAGTCAAGTCGTGGACTTGTGCTCGGACGCGTTGTTTGTTACTTCATGTGCGAGTGTTGCTCGAGGGCGAACGTGGTCGATGAGGGAACCGGAACTAGGTTCATGGAGGAACTGAGGTTCGAGACTAGGTTCGAGGGAGGAATCGAGGTCTTGGTGGTCAAGGATGTCATGCGGGACGTTCAGGGCTAAGAACATGCATGTGAAGGTTGGTTAGTCACGTATGTGCAGACAAGTCAAGGCGATCATGCGTGCAAGGTTTTGGTTTTGGCCATGTTGGGCCAAGTTGAGATAGATACAAACTCTTTCCATGTTGGAAGTGGAGTTGTATTCAATCTCTCTGTTCTTGCATGCGTGCAAGAGTTGTTTTTGGTCATGTTGGGCCAAGTTGAGATAGATACAAACTCTTTCCATGTTGGAAGTGGAGTTGTATTCAATCTCTGTGTGTTTGCTCTGTATAAATAGGGGGAGGTGTCCCCTGTTTTTTCTTGAGCGTTCAGGTTTTAGGGTTTGTACTCTTGTGTGGGAGTACTTTAGACAAAAGAAATAAAGATCAATCTTGCAATCCAAGTTTCTTTGTGTGGATGAGTTTTCTTGCGTGAGTTTTGACAGCCGCACAGTGTGAAGAAAACAAATCAAGATTGATCGTGCATGCATGCATCACGTCAACTAGAAGATAGATGATGATCTGGACATGATCTTGCTTTTGGTGATTAGAAGATTGATCCGTGGCAACTGAATTCTTCTCTGGGGTTTTGTCCGTCGCAGCAGTCACGAAGTTCATCACGGAGTTCGGTTCCTTGCAAAGGTATCATCTTGCGAAGGTAATATCTTTTGATCCGTAGATCCGATCGGAGTGATTCTTGTTGGGTTTGATTCGTAATTGAGTCTAGTTTATACAGTTCAAATTTTACATCAATCCAACGGTTAGATCTTCTGTAATTTGTGGTCGCCCAGATTGATGTCCTGCTCGCCCGACTGCTCGTGTGGTCGCCCGGATTCAGTCATCTTGCGAAGGACATAACTTTAGATCCGTACATCCGATTTACCTGATTCTTTTTGTGTTAGCTGCGGAATTGAGTCTAGTTTCTACAGTTAAAATTTCACATCAATCCAACGGCTGGATCTTCCGTAATTACTATTTTAGTAGACATATATCGGTCTGCTCGCCCAGACTGCGCGCGTGGTCGCCCAACTATTCACGTGGTCGCCCAACCTGCTTGCCTGCTCGCCCAAGTGCCCCAACTGGTCGCAGGTGTCTCTTCTTCCGAAGTGCCTGGCCCAGTCGCCGGTGTCCTCTTGCTCGCCAAAGTGCCCAAACTGGTCGCCGGTATCCTACTACTTCGCCCAAGTGATTTCTTGGTCGTCCAAGTGCTCTCTTGAGTGCGTGAGGCCCAGTCTCTTGGTCTCCCAACCGTAATCTGGTCTTCCAACCGTAACCTGGTCTTCTAACCCGTAAACTGGTCTTCAAGCAATTTGAGTTTAAGTTGAGGTGTTTAAAAGATTGAAAATTTGATTTTAGCTTCGCATGAATCATTCACCCCCCCTCGATTGCTACATTAGTATATTTGATCCTACATATTGTAATGGCATTCCATACTAGAAGAGTCCCAATCTACTACTCGGGATTATCTACATATAAAAAAAATAATCTGTGTATGACAAAAATTACACATGCCATTGTAAGTTCTAAACATTTTTATAAAAATTTGAACATGGAATAAGAACATGGTACTTTTGTTATGGTTTTCTTTGAGTCTAGCATTTTGGACGTTCCACCAATGACAAAATGCAATTGATAACTACACCCTCCCTTCCTATGTACGATAAAAAAATCTATCATGCATCATACCCACGCAAATGCACCTTCTAGGTGCTTAAAAAAAGGAGCAAAATTTAATTTTATAATTTCAAACTCATTACGATAAACCGTAATAAAGACTTATAACTCCCAGGACTCAGATAGAACTCACTGACTAATTGCAGAACAAGTTGCAGAAAAACATAATTCAGTTGACATCCCCTATATTATGAAAGAAAAAATTAAGAAAATTAATAGCTGCCTACAAATGTAAGGCACCACAACATGCATTGTATTTTGCCTAAGAAACTATGTAGATATTATGTGAAAGAAACAGTTCTAAAACGAATTGCATGCACTATGCTTGAATCGTTAACTTCTTGTAGATAACCATTTCGTGAGTCATTAAAAAAGAACGCATAACTTACCTGGTAGATATGCCCACGGAACATGCCACGATCAACAGCTGATTTATTCAAAATCATGGCATCCTCCATGTCATAACTGGATCACAAGAACAGTTTTATCACATCAAGTAAAGTTCAAAAACTAATCATACTATAAAATAATGAAAGATTTACCCTGTGTATGCTAGCACCGCAACAATAGCATTCGTTCCTGCCGGAAATTCATCCATACAATATTTGCCATATGTAGCTGTCCGAACAATCGGTGTCTGAGGGGTCTACAGGGCATCAAAGACATATATATGAGAAGTGTTTTCAGCAATTGATGTGAATTGGGGGAAAAGATTGCATCCTGAAGTCATCTTATATAGTATACAACTAAGCAACAGACAATTCCATTGAGTTTGGCTGCAGGCAAATACATTCTGTTGTAACAAAATGAGTTATACAGATGACCTATCATATTGCTGGGGATTGGGGAGTGAAGGCTATCTGTCTCATTTCAGCATCATTTATGTTTTTTTATTTTAGAATAGGGTTAATTAGATATATGCCACTTCAGAAATCGGTTATTCGAGATTTGCAATCGTTCCTTTGGTATTTCTAAATTTACCATTACGAAACTGTGTTTATTCGAAATATGTCACCGGTTGCGACACGTGTCCCGTCTGGTCAAACCGAGTTGTTGACCGGACGATTTTGCCCCTCCGCATCAAAGTCTTGTCAGAATTTTGTAGAAATCTCCAAAGAAGATTTGATGCTAAGATTTTTACCTTGGTGATCCGAGATCCTCATCTACCTCTGGTAAAAATATAAAAATTAAAACTTACATTTGAAACTTTTGGAAATTCAAAATAGAAAACAAATAAAGTTGAAAATAACTTCAGAATTTTTAAAATTTAAATATAAAAGATAAAATTTTAAAACTTTATATAAGATTAATAATACTATTTCAGATCTTGATAAAAATTTTCATAAAATATTAATACCATTTTAGCCTTAAATTAAATATAAAACAAAATAGACAGAGAGGGCAAAATTGTCCCGATAAATTTGAGATTGATGACCGAGACGGGACACGTTCGCGATGCAGTGGCATTTTTCGAATAAACACGGTTTAAGTAATGGCAAATCTAGAAATACCAAAGGAACGAAGGCAAATCTCGAATAACCGATTCCTGGAGTGGCATATATCTAATTAACCCTTTAGAATAGCACCATTTATGCTTTATTTCCTTTTCACGGCATCTCTTAAGGAAGAAATGATTCTTCTAGTCCTCCAAAAAAAATCAGAGACTAACTTTGGCCACATGCAACTAGGTTTTAATAATGCTAGTGATAAATAGCAAACAATCGGAGATCCTGATGACACCAAATTTTTGAACAACCAACCTGTTGAGAGGCTCCCAAGTTATGGCTTTTTAGCCTGAATTACTCGAGTCATAAAAAGTCCCAAGAATTCCAACTGGGTTTTACGTTATTGCTTTTCACAAACCATTTCATGATATCATTTGGAGAAAGTAGAAAGTGTACAAAATGCATTGATTCATCAAATTCTGCTGGGAGCTGGATGAGATACAGCTGGTACCAATACATGACAAAATATCCCATCATGCACTGGAAAAGTAATCAGCCAAAGCCTACCTCCACCTAGTGATAACTGATAACTCTATGGTACCAATTCTCAAAACCCTGGTTACAACCCCACAACCACGAATAGAAATGTACGCTCTTTACATGATTCAAAATATTACTCCCTTTGTTCCCAAATAGATGTTGTTTCGGACATCGACATGGTCTCCGATACTCAACTTTCACCATTCTTTTTCTCCTTTTATGTTAACTAAATTATTTTGAAAATAACCATATGCAAGTTCTTTTGAGGACAAATCTACCAATATCATTTCCATGTGAAATGTATAAATAATTATAAGCTTATTAGTGATCACAATTTGATTGCATGTCTTCCTAAATGATAACGGAGGGATAGTTCCTTAAGAAGTGTGTAAGGCTGTAAGAGTGTCACTAAGAAAATAATACCTTTCCTATTTCTTGAAAGATTCCGGCCTCTCCTCGCTTTGAGCGAGCAGCTTTGTTTCGGCTCGGCGCCGGCTCGGCTCAATTTTTTTCTTAGTATTTTGGTCCTTCCAAAAATCCGTAATTACGTATAGGTCCTTTTCGCGGTTTTTAATGAAGAGGACCTTCTGGTTTAGAAAAAATACGGATCTTTTGTGAGCGGATCCTAAATACATACCATAAAAAAACGTAGTACCGTTTTGATCATTAGGCTATTTTTTGCGAGAGGACCTTCGATTTAAGCATAGCCTTGAGATGTGTTAGTATCCTTTCAAATGTTTCACGTGTTTCTAAAAAAACACGGCGGAAAAAAACAAAATTGTTTCCACGAAAAAACACGTTTGGCCTGCTCGGCTAAAAAAAAATTGTGTTTAGATCTGTCTGGTTCGGCCACCACTTCACACGTCGTGGCCGCACCAGATAAGTTGTCGGTTAATGAGTTAGTTTGTATTACTTTCCAGATTACAGAGTTTGAGTTGGGTTTGTATTAGCATCCGAATAGAAGTTGGATTTGTATTAGCATCCGAATAGGACTGCTATGGTTAGCACCGGCTATATAATATGCCGGCCATGAAGCAATAAAAAGCAAGCAGCAGAATACTTTTGTTGCATCTTTTCTCTCGTTCTTCTCTCGCGCGGTACTGCCGTGCGATAATCTCAACGCGCCGTAGCGTCGTCGAGCTTCAACCCGACATATTGTGCACCTATACAACCTTCGTAGCTGCGCACACAACAACTTGGTATCGAGACACTTTCATTGCTGGCGTCATGACCAGCGGCGATGGTGATCATCACTGAGACCACCGCGATCAAGGCGATGCTTGAGCGTTCTCAACAAACTTCGAAGACATATCAATGGTGCAGGATAGTCACTCAGCACTCATAGCCACGGTGAATACGAGACTGGATCGGCATGATTCTCGCATTACCAAATTTGATGACTTCATCGCAGCGGCAGGAGGGGACGACACGATGGAAAAAAACCCGGCCAACAAAACTCCGGTGGAGGCCGCCTACGTCGCACCGCCGCTGCGGGAGACCAGTTGCTCGTCAGCAAACCCAGGTGGCTTTCCAATTCCGCGCCCCGGCAGCGGTGGCGGTATCGGTGGCGGAGGCCGCATCGTCGGCGATGCGGTATTGGAAGCGTGATCTTGTGATTCGGAAGGGCGACCTCAAAACCTCACCGTTGGAATTTCCCATCTATGAAGGAGAGATGACCCCATCACTGGCTTAATACTTGCGAGCTATTTTTCAAAGGCGATTACACGGAGTAGGAGAAGGTTCGCCGCGACATACCATCTCCGGCGAAGCGCGCAGCGATGGTATGTTCTTCGGGAAGAAGAGTCGGGCGAACCAACACGGGCCTTGATTCAAGGAGTGCCTCAACTTCACGCCGGACCTCCGACACGCGCAATCACTTGTTGGAGCTCAAACAACTACTGACAAACCCGGCATGATGGCACAATATCGAGAAGAATTTGAATCTTCTTGCCACGCCAATTTGCATCAAGATCGGAAGATTGATATGTTCGTGGCTAGATTGAAGGAAGATCGGTTTGGCGCCCCGAGACCTGGCAATGGCCATGAGTTTGGCTCGCGCTCACGGCGACTCACTGATTTCATGAGACCACGCCCAACACGAAGACAACGTCGAAGGCGATGCATCGGGGCCAGGCGTTTCTTGACTACTAGCTTCGGGGATCGTCATCTTTTCCTCGGCCCGGCAAGGAAGGTGAGCCCGTATCAGCGAAGTCGTTTCATTTGCAAGTTAACACGTGCCTGAGATGGAAGGCGCCGCCTCAAAGGCCTCTGTTATAAGCTGTGTGATGACAAATGCCTTTTTGCCACGTTTGCAACATTGTTATTCGGAGGAGGTGGTCTGGGATCCGGCGGCCAAGATGATGATGATTCGCCCCATTATCCATCTCTCTATTGGCTCTCCGGGATCGAAGCCCATCACACCATGAGACTTCGATGCGCGCATCGTGTCGGCGGTGATGGCATTAGTCGACTCTGGATCCACCCATAATTTTATCGCCGAAGAAATTGTGACTCGCGATGGCATTGTTGTGGAACCGACCTCTAATCGCCGAGTCAAAGTGGCCAATGGGGAGCGTCTTGAGCGATGGTGTTTGTCGCCGTGTGCCCATACAGATTAGCTCCACTCATTTTCTCTGGATTGTTTTGCCTTGCCGATTCAGTGTTGACCTCGTGCTTTCGGTATCCAATGGCTCGACTTTGGGCGCATTACTTAGGATTTCGGCACTGACCATGACATTTTGTACGGCGATCATCAAGTTACCTTACAAGGCACCACAAATCGGCCCACCACTATGTCGGCATAGACTCTGACACAACCGATCTCCTCGAGGCATTATTGCAACGATATAAGGAGGTGTTTGAACAACGGCCAGGGCGCCACCCTCACGAGCATATGACCATCGTATTCATCTCCTTCAGCACGGATCGATGGCCGTTAAGCCATCTGAAGATATCCTCAAATCTGAAAGATGAATTGGAGGTGCGATGTCTGCCGAGATCTTTGCGCCGGGGGCATCATTAGCGTCGATACATCGGCTTTCTCGTCACCGGTGTTATTGGTTAAAAGAAGGATAACACGTGGCGTTTTTGCGTTGATTATCGTGCCTTAAATGATAAGACCATTAAGGATAAATTTCCGATTCCGTGGTCGAGGAATTATTGGATGAACTCAAAGAAGCCGCTTCTTCATAAAGATGGATCTCCGTTCGGGTACCATCAGTGCGCATGCACCGATGACATACACAAGACTGACATTTAAATGCGCATCATGGCCATTTTGAATTCTTGGTGTTACCTTTTGGCCTTTCAACGCGCGACCACATTTCAACAGCGATGAGCGGCGTTCTTGGCCCTTTCCTCCGCCGTTTTGTCTGGTTTTCTTCGACGATATTCTTATCTCTGACACCTCTTAGGCGGAACATCTCTGTCATATTCGCTTTGGTCCTGCAAGCGCTTCGCCCGGCATAGTTTGTTTCTCAAGCGCTCCAAATGCTCTTTTGGTACATCGTCGGTGGAGTATCTTGGCCATGTTATTTACGCGCGAGAGTTGCTATGGACAAAGCGAGAAGGTGGCGGCGGTGGCCGTGGCCGACTCGAATTCAGTTAATTTGTCGCGCTTTCTTGGGGTTGGCTGGATATTACCGACATTTTATCGTCAATTTTGGTGCCATCGCCGCTCCTCTTACCAAGCTTCTCGCAAAGAATCTTTTATGCGGAATGAGGAAGCGGCCATGCCTTTCGAGCTCTCAAAAGCGACCATCGACACCGCGCGGTATTCTGACTTCCGACTTCAACCGCTCCTTCATCATCGAATGCGACGCGTCTGGGTCTGGTTTTGGCGCTGTTCTCCATCAAGGTGCCGGGCCGATTGCCTTTATAGCCGGCCGATTGCAGCACGCCATATCAAGCTCGCAGCTTACGAACGGGAGTTGATCGGCTTAGTGCAAGCGAGGTGAGACCTTTGGCGACCTTACGTGTGGGGCCGCCCTTTCCTCATCCGTCTTGACCACTCTGACCTCAAGTTCCTTTTGGATCGTTTGACTACCATACCTCGGCATCAATGGGTGAGTAAATTGGTAGGCTTTGATTTTCTTGTGGAATTCCGACCGGTCGTCTAAATCTGATGGCGATGCCTTATCCGTAGGGACGGCGAACTTTCGATCGTCGCTGCGAGGCCTTGGCGATGCCATCTCTATCCCTGTTTGATGATCTTCGCCGGGTTTTACCATCCGAGATAGCTTGGACATCTATCCTCACAGATATCACAGGAAGGCCGTCTCACTACACCTTGGTCAATCCGTGATGGACTCATTACATACAAGGATTGTATTTTGTGCCGGTAGATTCTAATTTTGTCACCACGATTAAAATTGGTTTGTCATCGAATCGACCATGAGGAGTACAAAAGACCCTTACTGGGTGAGGTCTAATTTTCACATTCGAGAATTGACGGCTTATACAAGACTTCATCGCGATTGTTCCGTCTGCGGTATAACAATGACCATCTCCATCGGGCGGTTTATTGCAACCCCTCAGTCTTGCATTGATGCAGGTGACATTGCTATGGATTTCATTGAAGGGCTCCTCGAGGCGGCAAAACAGTCATTCTAACAGTGGTTGACCGTTTTTCGAAGGCCGCTCACTTCATCCCTTTGTCTCATCCCTACACGGCGGCATCTATGAGCCGAGTTTTCTTCGACAACATTGTGAAATTACATGGTATACCTTCGTCCACCGTCACCGATCGGGATGTGGTATTTACTAGCATCTTTTGGCAGGAGCTATTTCAGTTAGCCGGCGTTCGACTCAACATGAGCTCGGCCTATCATCCTCAATCCGATGGCCAGTCCGAGGTTACCAATAAAATCATCGCCATGTATCTGAGATGTTTCACGGGTGACCGGCAGAAACAATGGATCCGTTGGCTACCATGGGCAGAGTATTGTTACAACACTTCTTATCAATCCTCGTTGAAAACAACACCGTTTGAGTGGTCTCTGACGCGATCCACCTTCACTCCGCTCCTCGTTAAGGGGCGAGGCGACGATCACCGGTAGTGGAGCGCAAATCTGGCCAAAGATGAATTTTTATCGGTGAGGATCGGCTTCTCCAAGCTCGAGCATCGCATTGCTTACTACAACCAACACCACCGTGAGGTGCAGGTTCTGGTGATTGGCGATTGGGTTTAACCGTATTTCTCGGTGATGCGGCGCATCTCTCGCGTGTGTCGGCGAAGCAAGCTCAGCCCGTTCTCTCGGACCATACAGATCGTCCACGCGTATTGGAATGGTAGCTTACCGTCTTCGTCTTCCGCCGGGAGCTCGCATTCATGACGTATTTCATGTTGGCCTTCTTAAGAAGTTTCATGGGACCCCTCCTCAAGAACTGGCGCCACTACCTCCTATGGCGCATGGCTGTGCTCTTCAAGTTCCTGATCAAGCCTTGCGTGGTCGAGTGGTGCGTGGTCTCCGCCAAGTGTTAATCCAATGGAAGGATTCGCCGCCCGCGCAAGCAACACGGGAGCATGTCCACCAGTTTCAGCAATTGTATCCTGATTTCCACCTCGCGGACGAGTTGTTTGTCGAGGAGGGGGGAGATGTCAGGTTCGGCCACCACTTCACACGTCGTGGCCGCACCAGATAAGTTGTCGGTTAATGAGTTAGTTTGTATTACTTTCCAGATTACAGAGTTTGAGTTGGGTTTGTATTAGCATCCGAATAGAAGTTGGATTTGTATTAGCATCCGAATAGGATTGCTATGGTTAGCACCGGCTATATAATAAGCCGGCCATGAAGCAATAAAAAGCAGCAGCAGAATACTTTTGTTGCATCTTTTCTCTCGTTCTTCTCTCGCACGGTACTGCCGTGTGACTAGTCTCGACGGCGCCGCCCAAGCGTCGATCGAGGCTTCCAACCCGACGTATTGTGCACCTATACAACCTTCGTAGCTGCGCACACAACAAGATCCCTCCAAAAACCATAGTTACGTATAGGTCCTTCTCGCGGTTTTTTACGAATAGCCCCTTCTGGTTCAGAAAAAACATGGATTTTTCGCGAGAAGACCCTAAATAGATGCCGAAAAAAAACGTAGTGGCGTTTGGATCATTACGTCGATTTTCTACGAAAAGGACCTTTCGCAGAAACGTTTGTATTCTTTCAACCGTTTCGCTTGTTTCTCGATAACTTTTTTAAAAAAACTCGCCATGCGAAAAAAAACCAAAATTGTTTTTCGCGAGAAAAGCGACACTGTGGCGTGCATACTTGAAACCATCCTAGTATACTACATATGCAACTGCAATAAGGAGACTTTAAACAACAACAAAAATATAGCTCTTGAATGATAACTTTTTAATTATTGTACGGGACAACATGCAACACAAACCTGTAGATGGAATGCCTTAATGTCTGTCCGAAATTTTAAAGCTTGGCCACAAAACCCCATGGTTTGCTTTGCCATCTACAAACAAGCAGAAGGATTAGTCACTCCTAAAAGGAAAGTCACACCATTCATTATGAATCATCAATTGATCAACGTAAAGGCAATGTCTGACTATTGACCTGGCATTGGTACATGTTCCGAGGACTTTGGTTGTGATCAGACCAAGGCGTCAGATTGGCAACTACACTGAGAATGGC
Source organism: Guadua angustifolia (assembly GCA_036346375.1). Taxonomy (NCBI): domain Eukaryota; kingdom Viridiplantae; phylum Streptophyta; class Magnoliopsida; order Poales; family Poaceae; genus Guadua; species Guadua angustifolia. The sequence goes on from JAYEVE010001122.1 coordinate 74,542, forward strand.
TGTAGGGTGGATTTCTTCATGAGTTGCAGGAAATAATTCTTTTCTTCCACCATCCCCACCATCAGGACATTGTATCTCCATAAATGCCTAATGTAGAATGAAAAATTGGTTCTTGTAGTATTGGTAAGAAGTAAACTAATATAAGGACCAAGGTGGTTATCCAAGGGAACCTGTTCAAATGGTCCAATAAGCTCAATACTTTGTTTTCCATTAGGCAGGCTTAAAAGATTTCTGACTGGTCGAACAAATCTCGCTGGATTTGTAAAGAGGTAGAGGCCAGGATATGCCCCACCAAGACTTAGGGGGACAAAGCCCACTTCTAAATCCTCTGAAATCTAATACAAAATTAAACATGCACCTCTGAGTTAGAACTTATTGAGAAAATACAGTGAAGAGGAAAAATAAAAGCGACAATAACGTGAAAGCGGACCCTGAGGTGTGCCAGAAGTTTTAATTTTCTAAGATAGTTAACTTTTCCTCAATATTAGCAGAAGCAATAGAACCAACAATGCATCCATCCAAATGGACATGTAGGGTTTCTGGGGGACCAGTTAAGCTCAATCTTCGGCAACAATGGGGCCATTCAATACCAACCAATTTATCTAAAAGTGAATTCTTTATTTTCCCAAAATCTTTAATCCCCCTTCTGAGTGGTAGAAGGATGAAATACCTGGAAATACGAAAGATTAGCTGATGGTAGAAAAGGATAGCACACTATAAATCTTAGCATAGCTCTCCCCCAAAAAGATACACACCCACATGAAAGAACATTTAGAAAGAGAGTGATGTGGACTAGGGTTTGAGTCGACAAAAGATGAGGAACAGGAAGGATAGAGGCTGACGAACGCCCTCCTCGACCAAGTGTTTATCCTCTGGCCGCAGGAGGCTCTGCTCGCAGGTTGGCTAATTGATTTCTTTATTGCCTTCTCCAAATAACAGGCTTTCCCTTATATACTAGGAACAGCCTTCCACAATTATTATTCCAACTCTAACTCCAACTCTAACTAGATGCGGATAACCCATATCCCTAACAACTTAAATAACTCACAGATAGATATAGCTAACCACCCTGACTTAACCTTCTAGACTGCCTAATACTTCCTAAACAGCCACACGACTAGCGCTAGCCTCAGACATGGTTGCGGCATCCTGGACAGTCTTGCGGCGGCGACGCTTATAAACTCTTCCCACAAAGGCGTCCACAACAATATTAGTCTCACAGCGGACACGCTTTCCAGCTGTGATTGCATCCGTGGACATACTATCAATGTTCTTTCCCAAGCCTCCACTGTTTTGCCCACTTCTGACAACTTGTTTATCTTGAGCCAGGATTTGTCCTTCTACAAGAACCAGAGAGTCAAGCCCAGCTGACACCTCAAATAGATGGCGTATAGCATCACTGTCACGCAGCATGAACAGGTGCTCCCTAAGCTCGGAAGCAGGGATTCCACTTTTCTGCAATAACACAACGATACTGGCATTAGAATTTCTTTGCCAAACTGTGTTCTTGAACGACCCAAAAGAGAAAAACTCGGCACAAATACTACGAACGGAACAAACAAACATCTGATCAAACAATTCTTACCTTTGACATCCAGTCTACTACTTCTCTAACACCACGGCTCCATGATAAAGCCACCACGTAAATTTCCATTCTATTGCAGGTACTAAGAACAGCAACCTCTTCAATATGATTTAGGCTGGCGAGTTCTGAAATAGCACGGGGCCATAGTTCCTCTGCAACAGCAAGTTTTTCACGCATCTCCAGTGGTGCTGTGTGTACACTGAGGCCTATTACTGCTATGCTACTCCTTTCCTTCATGTACCCTGGTAATGAAAATAAAAAATTGTGAAATATTGAAAAGAGACACATAAATTTTATACTGAAAGAATGGAATTGAATTTGGCTACACATGACCATAAAGCTTTCTCATTTTAGTTGCCACACACTTAAATGGAGATATTTCTTCCTCGAAGCAATTTCATGCTTAGACTAGGAACAGCACGTATGTACACTAAGAGTCTTTAGTGATTGCAAGTTTGGAATGCTAATTTTTAGTAGTGATAGCCTAAGTGGTATCAGAGCCAAGGGATTTTCATCATTGAAAAATTAAAATATCTAAACTTAGAAGTTAATACTGGTAAGTTAATTAAAACCAAAGACAACAACAATATTAGGTTTCGTTTGAAAAGTTCTAAAGAACATATCTGGCACACTTCTCATAATCAATTAAATCTAATTGTTGAGCTGCTATATATCTTCTACATAACTTGGGGTAAGAGACAAGATGATTTGGAATTAAAGTTTATTAGTTTAAAAAACAGTGAAAGATTGTAAGCATCTATCAGAACAAAATTTGGTAATAACTGATAATATATCTTTAGTACTTCAATTGCTTAAAGAAGAAAGGTGTGAGATTGCAAAGATAAATCAAAATATTGACTACATTGAAGGTGAGATAGGTTAGTTATATAGAAAAATTGAAGCAACAGAAAATATAGAAACGCTCTAAGCAAAACAGAAATTATAAATTTGTTACAAAAGACAAAGGAATTAGATCAAAAAATTATCAAGTTAACAAGTTGGTTGAGGAAGTCAAAATCTGGTACTCCTATAATATATGTCAGGATATGACCAAGCATTAAAAGAAACAGAAAAATACATGACTCATCCTGTAGGGTTTCTAATTACGAATCATCAAAAGAAGATTCTAAGGTTATAATAAGGCAGAATAATACTATCCTTCAACTTCTAATTCAAATCCTAGATCGTTAAATAGTAAGGACAATTGTAAAGAGATAGTGTTAGCCTCATTAGGACTAGTACCATCCATAAGAGACATAAACTACTTAAAAATGGATATATCTAAAGGCTTCACCAGAAGAGAGAACAAGCTCAATTAGTCAATAAAGATGTAAGACCTTTAATGCTAATGGATAGAATAAAAGGAAAACAAGAAGACATAGATAACCTAGAAGATGCTATTGATTTAGAAAGAGATCTAGAAAGATATGAAAGAGACACACTAAGAAAAATAAAACCACAACAAATATATCAGTTAGGAATATTTGAAGGTAAAACAGGATTATATAGAATATCTAGAGAAATAGAATTAAGTGTTTTAACAAAACCAGTAGAATTGAAGATAGTAAGCAAACAATTTGAAAATGGTTTAAAATATTCAGGATATAAATATATATACCAAGGACGTTATATCATAGGAATAAAAGGTATGACAAGAAAGAAATTAGGAACCAACATTCTTATAACACTATTAGACAAGAGATGGGATACAATAAATAAAGTAGCATTGGGATTCTTGGAAGGGGATATGAATGAAAATAAGTTAATAACCTATATAGCACCAGACATGATGATGCCAATTAAAGAATTTATGGAAAAAATGAGTTTTGGATTTCAAACAAAAGGATATGAACATTTTAGAGGACAAATTTATTGGCAAGCATGGAATTTGTAGGAAGACTAGGTAACAAAAGCAAAACAAAATATAAAGTAAATGTAGATGATGTAATAGAAAGTATGCAATCTAAAGAGATAAATTTTATGAGCCCATTAAAAATCAGATCTGAAGAAAGAGCAGGTGAAGAATGGAATATAAGTGAGCGTATGGAAAGTAAGACTATACAACAACCTAGAGATTACATAAGTTATCAAGATAATAAAGGTGGAACTAAAATTAGGTTTTTAGATTATAGAGCAAGAGCAACAGATGATTTACTCATTAGTATCTGAACAAGAAATAGAAGAAAATAGAAGGCGCGGTATTTCAGAATTAGTGGAAAAAGCTAGATATAGAATCCGATATAAAATATTATAAGAATAAGTTAGAATAAATATATGATGAATATAACAAAACTATGACCCATGAATGGCCTGCTTTAAGAGATAAAGAATTATATTTTCATAGAGAACTATCAAGATTAAGAAAGTCAAAAAAAGATAATGGTATAGCCCAAAATAATATAGAAAAGAGGAGCAATTGAATAATAACAAGGTAATAGAAAGTCCTACAGATGATAAAAACAAAACAAAACAAATAGAGGAAGAAATAAGTATAAGTGAAGAAAAAAAGTGGGAAGAAAATGAAAAGTTATATTTAGCAAGTTATGAAGAATAAGATAACTTATTAAATAATATAGATGGCAAAGTTGAGTTAATGGATCCATCACAGGAATATGACAGTTTTATAGAATCCATGGACAAAGTTGGGTTGCATAATCTAGATAATGCAATGGAAGCTACGGATATAGAATTAAATCGGAGAAAGAAGCGAAAATATGGTGAAAGTTCTGTAAAAAATGAAGGAGAAAGCAGAAAAGGCAGTCAAGAGTTAGGAAGATGTGGCCTCGAATAGAAGCTGGAAAAAAAAGCTCGTTGAGTGGCTCATTAGCTCGTTCAAAATTGCTCCGATTACATTCATTTTTCTTTTAAAGTAAAAATTAGTTGATTTGGAATAAGAGTCAACTCGATTTCGGCTCGTCGGGGCTCGGCTCGTTAGGCTCGGCTCGAAGTTGGGTCTCAAACAATCTGAGGAGACTATAATAAATAAGAATAAATTAGTGTCGAAGAAAGCTCGAAAAAAAAGCTCAATGGCTCATTTTCCACCCTACTCGAGAAAAGAAAGAATATATATATATATATATATATATATATATATATATATATATATATATATATATATATATATATATATATACGAGACAATATAGATATATGGGAACTAAAAGTAGAGAGTTTGAAAAAGTAGTGCAATTTCAAAATCATAAAAATGATGGAGCAATATTAAATTTAGCGCTCATGATCCAATAGATTGGCCAAATATTATAAGTACATGGAAGGATTTATAGTCCAAAAATATATGCAAAATCAACATAGTATAGGAAATAGGGTAGAAGATATGATCACATATTTGGAGCGTTTCTAGGAGAATCGGTAAAAATCTTAAGGGAACAATTGGTAGAAGGTAATCTTAATGACTATGAGTTGAGTTAATGATTCATACACCATTGCTGGGCTTGCCCACCTAAAATTTGTCTAAATAGACAGAGCCAAACAGGTATGGACATGAAAACAGGAAATAAACAAAAGCACATACAGTCAGATAAATGGTGCCTTGTTTGGAAACATGACAGAGTATTTCTAATGGTTCTTTCAAAATAATAACACAAGTCCAATGATTAAGTTATAAGCAATGCTTCAATGCTTTGCCTCCCAATACAACTTGCACAAATCTTGAAGTAGCGAAGGGTAAGTAATCACCGTCTACCCTTTATTCATACTTTAATATTTGTGCAACTGTAAAAAAAAAGCATAAAGCACTCTCTTAAGTTATCTCTGTAAAATTTCAAATAAAAAAAATCCAATTCTCCCCAAAATGATCAATTGTCACAGCTATAAAAATATTATCAACAAAGCGAAATGAACCTCAGGACAAAATCTCAAAAATAATGAGAAGCGAGCATTTTTACATGTTATACTAACAATAACTTGCAAAAGTTGAGTTCCATAACCAAATGAATATCTGATAGGAAATAAATAATTTTGGTATCAACCAAAGACAACAAGCATTTCTACAATGAGACATACTATAAAAGAGAGGTACAATTAGAACCAAAACAAATCAAAAATCGTTTAGACAGTTCTTCAAGAGAAGATATGTCACGTCTCACAGGGCTTAAATGATTTAAAAAATTAAATGAATCAATAGCATTGCTTGATTTAGTGTCGAACTTAATACATGTAAAAGCGAACAAAGCAAAACAGTAAACTAGAGAAAAACAGGTATTAGCGTTGAAAGCTCTAGTCACAGATCCTTCCGTAATGAAGCTATCATCTTCAAAAGTACAAATGATAGTGGATCCAACTTGATTTGACCCATTTTGTGTTCTTCAACCAAATGGAATATCAATTGCCAAGCCTATCTACAGCAAGACTTAAATAAACACTTGTAAATTTTTAATAGCTTCTCAGCAATTCAAATGTGATATTGCTCAGAAGGTTGTGAGAGATGACCAAATGCTACATAATCTCCACTTCATATACAAAGGCGATCTCCCATCAAATAAATGTCCAGAAATTCTAGTTAGAAGTGATTAGGTGCAAGCGTATTCAATCAACCCTGGATTCCACAAAGGGTAATATTTTTCAGGGAGAAACTTCAGATGTTGTTGATATTCCCCCTTTGAAACAAGTGAAATAAGCAAGCCAGACGTGGAAGCTTCCAGGGAGAAGTTCTTCTCATCAATTTTCAAGAGGTAAACCCCAGCCCTGGGTATCTCCCCTTTGTGAAGTAACGTTCTGACAATAGCATTCAGCATACGAGAGTTGGCAGCGCAGCCATTCTTCTCCATAGATAGAAATAGATCATCGGACTCCTGTGGCAACCCTTTTTCTATAAGATTTTGTATCATTAAGCTGTAGGTTACAACATCGGGCACCAATCCTTTGGCCGAGATACCAGCAAAGAAATCCTTGGCTTCATCCTTTCTGCCAACTTTAAGCAATGCACCAATCATAATGTTAAAAGTCCTGATCTCAAGCTGAAAATCCGTCAAACATAGATTCTGAAACATTTGGAGTGCATCATCAATGCAATTATTTTTGCAAAGTCCTAATAGGATTGTGTTGTACGTGCCTATGCCAAGTCTCATTCCAGTGTTGATCATCCTGTGATAGAGTTCCTTTGCAGCAGCAGTCCTTCCAGCCTGAAATAACCCATGCAGCAAAACGCTATATGTAATAACATTGGGCTTAACTCCTTTGCTCGGCATTTCTCTGAATAGAGTTAATGCAACCTCTATCGTACCATTTTTACAGTAGCCAACAAGCAAAGTGTTATATGTAACAACATTAGGCTTCAAGCCAATTGAGACCATAATAGAAAGTAACTTCATCGCTTCATCCATCTTACCAGCTAAGCAATATCCTTCTATTAGTGTATTATATGAAATGGCATCAGGCTTCGCACCTATCTGTACCATAAAGTCGAAGAGATTTTGGGATTCTATAACCCTTCCTTCTTTGCATAGGTTGCCCATTATTGTATTGAAGAACACGGTGTTAGGACTGATGCCTCCATTCATCATTTGAACAAATAATTCCTCAGCCTTCTCCCATTTGCCACAGATACACAGACCATGAATAAGGGTCGAGTAAATAACGATGTTGGAAGTCAATCCTTCTCCAATCATCTGATTCAATTGGGACATAGCATCATCCACTCTGCCTATCTTGCAAAGTGCATCTATTACCGTTCCATAGTTGACTATGTCAGGGTTCAGTCCTTGCTGCCGCATTTTGTTAAACAGAAGCATTGATTCATTAACCATTTCATGTTTAGCATATGCACGTATCAATATGTTGAATATATGACGATCGAGTGCAATACCATTCCTAACCATCAAATCAAGGAGATCATGCATATCAACAAGAGCTCCTTTGGTGGCATATGCGTGAAGCAGAATGCCGTATGTGCAAACATCTGGTATTTGGCCCCTCTTGTGCATGAATTCAAAAATCTTTCTAGCTTCTGCGCATCTTCCATTCTTGCAAAGATGGCCCATCAGCGAGTTATAAGTAACAACATTTGGTGCAGGACCATCTCTGCACATTTTCTTCAAAATTCTAACCGCCTCTTTCCACTGTCCTGAAGAGCAATATCCATGGATCAGACTAGTATATGTGATATTATTCGGCATAACATCATTATCGAACATCTGTTGAAGGACCCCCTCGGCCCTCTCCATTGCTTGAGCCTTGCATAGTCCAGAAATGATCGAGTTGTAAGTCACGACATTCGGTGAAATCTCACGATCCAGCATTTCACGAAATAGGCTGTAAGCTTTCTCCACACGATCCTCTTTTAAGAAGCCATCAATGACGGTGCTATACAACACCACATTAGGTGCGCAGCTGCCTCCGTCATCAGCCATCAAGAGGAGCAGCTCTAGTGCCTCTTGGCTCTTCCCTCATTGCAGAGCCCTTGAGAAGAATGCTGCAGGAGCGACATCGGGACTGCAGCGAGCTCCGGCATTCGCCGGCGCTATGATAATGCGTCGCTCGTCCTCTTCTGGGCACAGAGTCCTTTGAGCAGTTGATGGAAGTCGATGGCGTTCACCTTCCATCCGTCTTAATGGCGTGGTTGAAGGCGGCGAAACCGAGGTCCAAGCGGCCGCGCGGCGGCAGCGATCGAGGAGGATGCCGTAGGTGCGTATATCGGGAGCCACCTTCCTGGAGCGGCTCGCGCGATCACGGTTGAAGAGGCAGCGAGCACGAGGCCATCGCGTGCGGCGACGGTGAGAGGCGAGTTGACGGCCGCGAATGGGCGGGCCCTGCTGGCTGGAACAATTCGTCGAGCAGTAGTCGTCTGGCGCCAATGTCTCGGCGGAATCGGTCTTGGATAATCGCTCCAACTCCAAGCGGTGGTGCGTCACTTGACAGGACATAGCAATAGAGAATGGCACACGGCGACGGCGCCTTTGTGGGAGAACGGTGGTCGGACTGGGAGGAGAGACCGAGAGAGCGCTTGAGGTGGGATATTTTGGGTGGCGACGGTCCCGTAATAATGCAACTTTCGTGATAGCATCTTATAGCTCTTCTTTTCTAAAATATATAAATATACACGAATAAAATAGATGATTTACTTCTCTTTATGATAGTTTCAAAATTTGTGTAACTTATATTAAGAGAAAAAATATAGAAGTATTCCTCAACTTACATAGTTATTGACATCAAAAAAAGGGCTAATCGGCTTCAACATATGCGAACGTAGAGTTCAAAGAAGATTCGAAGCATGACAGCCGACTTGATCCTACAATCGGCGAAATAGATCAAAATAGCTATTAACCGATTTGATCAGGTTAAACCAAAATAGATCGAAATAAATATTACAACCGATTAAACTCCTTAATTGGCAAGATAAATTTAAACTACTACAGCTGATTAGATGATAGGTAAAGATTTGTTTTCTCCAAAAAACGAGCGAAGCGCAACAAGATTTTTATGAAAAAAAAACCTAAGGTTGTTGGCGTAAATTGAAGATGATCAAAAATCAGCAAAAGCGTCACTTTATTGATAAAAAATGAATTTTGGAGGAAGAGGTTAAATCTAAGAATTATTTTTAGTCGACAGAAAGTAAATAAAAGTACATACAATGTTCATTGATTGATTGTTGGATATCCTCTTCGTCTTACCTTGTGGTCCTTGTTATAACGCATAGATCGATCGTATTTTTCTGTCTGCTCAATCCATAACTCATTTTCAAAACATAGTTTTGACCACTAATTTTTATTATAATATGTTTATACAACCCAATAGAATTATAATATTATGAAAGTATTTTTCGAGACAAAGATATATATGTGTGTGTGTATATATATATATATATAGGAAAATGCTTGTGTACTACTGAGAGCACGTACTCCCCTGGCTGGCTAGCGCTACCGGGTTTGATATTCGGAACCCGTTTCGAAAGTTCGACTGAATCGAAATTCACGGATAGATATCACGTATGGTTGTTATTCGCCGGCACGTTGTGAGCGACTGAGGGTTAGGAAATAGATATGGCGGACGGTGCTGCACAAGAAACTCACCCCGTGCGGCGAAGGATTTCCGTGGCGCTACACTTCTGAAACCCACCCGGCAGCGAAGGATCTCGTGGAGGCGCACCTCTCGCGTGTGATTTTCAGATGGAGCGCAGCAAGGCTCGGCAGCGCTCCACTTACGAAACCAATCTCCTCACACCTGGCAGCGGCATTATTAAAAGGTATGTTCCCCTTCTATTGCTTGCTCTTCTTGTAGATAGAAAATTTCTTAAGAGTTTTCCGTTCTATTGCTTGCTCTTCTTGCAGATCGAAAATATATTCTCACATTTGCTTTTAGATTTGGAGGGGACAGGATTATCCATTCCCCAATAGGATCGACGACACTTTAGATATGTAGCTCTGGCTTTGAGAACATTGTGTTTGAGGTGCAGTCATTTTCATTAGAGATGTATTCCAGCTACTCCTTTCAGTATTCCCCTCCTTGGCTTGAACTTGGTTATAATATATACTTGATGTAATTTCTAGAGTCGCTGCTTAAATTCCCTATTTAAGATTAGGTTTTTTTTTGGAAAATGGCATGTACAATAAGTGAATTGGGTATATTGAGTATAACCTTCCATTATATTGGTCTGTTTCTTCGATCGGTTTTTGCATTATGAATTTTCAGTTCTCTGATCTTGGCAAAGTTCAGTAATCAGTAGCATATTCCTTGTAGTATTGTACCCCTATTCAGTCAATTGACGTACAATTTTTTCCTTTCTAATATACTCGTATTCGGAAGAGTTACTAGACAATCCAATAGTCATCACAGGTGTTGCTGGAAATTGCTACTTGAATTTTCATTCTGGATATTTCCATTCGGTAAAGGATATGAGTGAGACAAAAGGGTATACTGATAAAGAAACAACTTTGTTTAGTGAATGTGAGTGCAGTTGAGATTAAGCTAGAGAAAAGGTCATCTTGTACGTTGTACAACATTTAGCCCTTCAATTAGGATTATAATTAGAGCGAATGTCCATGCACATATACTGTTCCTTTTGTGAATATACTGATTTTATCAAACAAGCACAATTCTTTTTGTACTCCGGTAACCTTTAATAATTTTATAGACTTCACTGGTTTGCATTGCAATGAACAACTACTTATCAGATACTTCTTTCTAAGTACATGTTTATACATCTAGTACATACCTGCATCCAAACGGTGCAATGGCTAGAACCATCCTACCATCCTCCTTTTCTTGTTCATTGTTGTCTTAAATTTCTGAAATTATTGCTTGAATTTTCTTTGGAGGTTTGTCTATTAGAAAAAGGGTATGTACTTAAGAGAAAAGGGTACAACGGAAGATTAAGGAAGAGCACCTTTTTTTGTGGTCCATGGAGTGATGAGTATTGCGATAGGCCACATAATTGGGTATATGAATGCAATGCTTCTCGTTTCATTGTGGTCTACCGAATGTTCATGATCAGATTAGGTAATACATAATTGGGTAGGAAATAGGTATATGATGCCATCCCATGTAGTTATTTGCTAATTGGGTGTATGTCTAATTGCCCATTTCATGGCATGTATCTTTAATACGAAGGTGAACTCTGTCAGTAATATAGCCTTTTCAAGAATTGTACAGAAGCATAATCCCATTACCAAACTTGTTGCTTGATTTTTCTATTCAATATTTGTGTTTCGGAAAAGGGTATGTGGAGTGGGAGAAAGGGGTATGTTATCCAGATAATTGAAGGGGAAACCTTTTTAAGCAAATGTGATTTTGCTTGTGGTTTTGATCCAAAGGAAGCAGTATACGTAGTTGCAGAATCGGCTGCATTATTGAGAAAAACAGACTTTTATTTTTCTATTTCTAACATAACACTCTCAGTGGAGCTACTGGTTGTTGATACAAGCATCAATTTTTTATACTGAAACAAGTGTTTAGATTGTATTAAGAGATATGCTTCATTTTTCATGTACTTCTGCGCTCCCAAGGTCCGTGTGCATATCTAATATATACTCCTTTTTTCATGTACTCCTATTGAAAGAAAAGGGTATTTTGATCAATATTTAATCTAATCATGTATAGGATGAACATGTACTTCGTTATTCTTGTGACTGGTGGTGAGGATCTTTGTAGCCATCATTGGTGTTTCTTAAATATTTGAATTACTAGCTGGAGCAAAGATAATACTTCGTTTTTCAGTCAGGTTATGCTACATTGTTAATCTCAAGCTGCAGCTTGTGCACAACTTCGATTAAAAAAGGCGGCAAGAAATTTATGGGAGGAATGGACTCTACATTGCTCTTTGCTACATCATCATCCTTCTCACAAGTGACTCACTTCTACTTAGCATGCCGGGATGAATGTGGATGTAGATTTTCTTCCATTCTCCCGATTGATGTCTTTTTACTTGTGTCTGTAGCAATTGGTTTTGTTGGGAGAGATGCTTCATTTTTCATAGTGATACTGATACCCTTTTTTCTGATTTTTTTATACTGAAAACCGGTGTTTATGTTGTATCAAGAGATATGCTTTTTATGTACAGTGATACTGGTTCACAATACTTACGTGTCTAGCCTATCGGGGGTTTCCCTTTTTGTAGTATATAAAATGGACAGATAAAAGGACCAATTCATGGTAATGCCCCATTTCAGATCTTTTATACTGAATTACGTGTTCATCATGTATAGAGAATGAGAGATACTTCCTTTTAAGAACGGTGATACTCCGTTGCTGAGAAATGAAAGCATGTATTTAGAATACTTCTCATCTGAGAAGATGTTTGATTCTATTAAGTTTCAAATTTGGTACCACATACCGATGAATGAAGATATATACATATATACTTCTATGCTCCCACGGTCCATATGCATCGAATATGTATATACTCTTTTTTTTTGAAAAACCATATATACTCCTTTTTTGAATAGAACTACAGATGTCAGAGTAACATAAATTATAAATGCTGCGTACGCCATACTACTTGTCAAAACCAGATACCTATTTAAGCCGGGCATTCAAATAAAATTTTTGTTACAATTATAATTCAAGTATACTCCCATTTCGATTGTGTGATGCAACAAACAGCATGCATGTTCCCTTATTTCAAGCGTTTAGTTGTGCATGCAGCCGGAATGAAAAAAAATGATTTAATTAAATAATTCGGTTCAAAGGGTATCATGCCTACTAATATGGATGTATCCATTAAAATGACCCGTTTAGCCCGCACGTATCTCCAAAATCAACAGTGGAGAGGCATGGGAGTATGTACTCCCAAGAGTGCAAGCAGACTTCTATATATATATATATATATATATATATATATATATATATATATATATATATAGGGAAAATGATTCTATACTCACTGGGTGTACGTACTTCCATCTCTAATATACCGTTTAAATGATGTTGTTATACCTCTTTATCCTTTTGAGTATACTCTATCTTGATTAAAAGATACTCCAAAGTGAATTCCACGAAAAATTTCATAAAAATCCATCCTTTATAGTATAATTTGTTTACATATTCTTTTACATATGGAAAAAAGTATGTAGCAAAAAAAATAAAGGGTACGATGTAGTTTTTTCAATCATGTTGTATTGGAGTATCTTAGAATTATTATTGGAGTATACCGAAAGTGTTAAAAGAGTATAAAGCGTTTATTTAAGTGGTATATTAGAGTGGGAGTATGTACTCGGAGAATGAAAAACTTCATATATATATATATATATATATAGAGAGAGAGAGAGATTGTTAATGTGCTCTCAAAGCACGGATCCTTCAGTGCTCTCGATTGCTTTTGCAAAATCCGTGACAATAATGTTCGATCCGAACCGTTCATTTTCTTCATCTTGTTGAAATGTAGCTATAGACAAAATTTTGTATTTTTGAATTTTTACTATTTATTTTGCATTTTCTAAAATTAGCGATCTAATTAGTTTTGGACCATCAAAAAGCCTGATTTTAGAAAATGCCAAACAAATAGTAAAAAATTCAAAAATAGTTAGGATATTTAAGATAGTTCGGATCAGTTTTTCTAAGCACTCGAGAGCACGGAAGGATCCGTCGGAACATAGCTCTCTCTATATATATATATATAATTTCATGTATCCAATTTAAAAATATATTTACAATAAAAGTTTTAAAAGTTTAAGCTGTATTTATATCCAAAACAACAATTATTTACTACCAGAGGAAGTACTATGGCTTTATCTTGGCTCAATGCCGACCGTGCGATCAAAACCCAACCGATCTGAACCAAATTAACGAAAAATTCAATTTTTTGATTTTCGATTCAATAGGTCATGCTAATTTAACCCTAGGTTTTCGATCGTTGTTGCACAAAACCGCAGAATATTGTGGCTTGTGTCACTTAACCCTAGGTTTTATGGTCATAACATTTCTCACAACCTCACCTTATTCCTCCACTATCGCGGCCGCATATGATGATGATGAGCTATTCTTCTTTCTCGATGCCTCCGACCGTATAACAGAGGACCTCCCACACCACCACTCTCAGCAGCTCATCCTCATCGTGACCATAATACCAGGAGTTTTGTAAAATATTGTAACCATAATACCTAATGTTAAGTGACACAAACCACAATATCTGGATTTTGTACAATAATGACAGTAAAACCTAAGGTTTAATGAAATTTACTCTTGAGGTTTAGGGTTTAGGTTTCAGCCACACGCATTGATGCTTTCTTCGTGCGGCCGTTTCCAGTTTTGGGTTTTCGCGGCACTCAATAATGCTAATGCTTATCACAACCACCCTTCATTCGACCTGCCAATACTGCTTTGGACAAGTTTGCGAAGAAGGCAATAAATAGACGCGAGACAAATGACCAAATAATGTATAATAATTCAGATGATCACTGATGTTTAGATACAGCGACCCATACAAATTCACCCACGTATGAAGCAACAAAATAGTGATCAACAACTCAAAACTGGGAGAAGATACATTTCCTCTGGACAAAACTGCGCGATGTCCTGCTGGGCATTGTGCTCAAGGGCTCACGGCATGGCTGCATTCGTGCTTCCCTTGCTCCTGCCAAGCACCCCAATGAATTTGGGGTACTACCTTCGTTCGGTTTGATCGGTAGCTCGGTGAAGATGCACTTTTAGGATTCTCTGCTGGGAGGAAGCTCCGTTCTATTGCTCAGCCGAAGCTCCAGCTTTATGTTCATGGCCACCACCAGTTCTGAAAACGTACGGCATTGCGACAGTCTCCATCCCTTTGCTTGTTTTGCAGGCCTGGCACGCGAAGTTCTTGGGCGGTTTCACAGTGGCCAGCCCAAGCATCTCACGCTTGGTTTTCTTCTGAGTTTCGGATTTGATTACCGTTTGTAATATCCCGTGGCCTCTCCGATTTCAGAGACGTGAGATGCGAGCAAACCAACAGAAATCAAAAAGGAAAGAAGAACTCAAAAGGAAGGATAGATCAGACTGGCCGAAGCCTGTTCTTTCAATTCATGTTTTTCCTACCCGTACTATCCTCTTTCTTCTATTTATACTCCTCTCCCGAGACCCCTTCTCCACGCCAGCGCAAAACGACTCGAGAGAATACAGACAAAAGACTCACAACAGTGATTAACGACAAAACTCACACGCTACAGTGATTAGCGCTAACTCCACTCGTTACGCCTCAATACTCTGTGTTATCGGTTACATTGCCTCCCCCTGAAATTGTTGCTTGCCCCCAAGCAACTGCTGCTGGAAATTGATTCTGCAACACTGTCAGGTCCTCCCAAGTTGCACAATCTGCCGGAATCCCTTTCCATTTGATCAAGCCTTGCGCCACGGCTGCATTGCCTTTCTTGACCAACCTTCGTTCTAAAATTGCCTCAGGTTCTGTATCAGCGATGTCCAATTCCACCAACTTGGGCAGCTCAGAGAAAACAGGAGAATAGTCCGGAAGAAAAGGCTTGAGTTGAGAAACATGAAAACCGGATGAACTCTGCTGTCTTCAGGGAGATCCAAACGATAAGCGACAGGTCCAAACAGTGTATGGTCCATAAAATTTATGCGCCAGTTTTGGGAAGGGTCTGCTAATTACCGAAGACTGAGCATACGGCTGTAATTTGAGCAGAACTTTCTCTCCAATCTGAAACTGGCGCTCTTGCCTGTGTTTGTCTACTTGCAACTTCATTCGGTTCTGCGCCCTGCTCACTCTCTCGCTCTGGCCATCAGTTTGCGGGTGATACGATGTGCTGTACTGTAGAGTTGTTCTCAAGGCACGAAAGAGCTCCTTCCAGACTGTGCTGAGAAACACCCGGTCACGATCAGAGGTAATTGTCTTCGGCAGTCCATGAAGTTTAACAATATGATCCAAAAACGTCTTGGCCACTGTCACCGCAGTGTACGGATGGCGCATAGCCACAAAGTGAGCATATTTCGAAAAGCGATCAACCACAACCATGATAACATCATACCCATCAGAAAGTGGCAACCCCTCTATGAAATCCATGGTCAAATCTTGCCAAGCAGCAGCGGGAATTGGTAAAGGTTGGAGTAAGCCTGCAGGTTTAGCCCTTTCACTTTTGACTCTTTGACATATCTCACATTGCTTGACAAAATTGTCCACTGCTTGTTTCATGCCACACCAGGTAAACAACTTGTTCAACCGTTGGTATGTTGCCTGCATGCCGGAGTGTCCGCCTATTGCACTGGAGTGAAAGGTAGCAATCAACTTTGTTTGCAAGGCAGAGTTCTCCCCAATCCAGATTTTACCTTGTCGGCGAATTATACCACTGCTTAACTCATGTCCCTGCTCATCAGGACTATGCAGAGCTAAGCGCGCCAATAACTGTTGAGCGGTGGAGTCAGTAGCATAAGAATTGAGTACCTCTTGAATCCAAAGCGGTTGAGCCTCAGAAATAGCTTGTATTTCTCCAACTGGTCCCACCCGAGACAATGCATCAGCGACAATGTTCTCTTTGCCTTTTCTATATACAACCTTGAATTGCAAACCCATCAATCTGGTCATCACCTTCCATTGCATTTCCGACTGCAGATGTTGCTCATTCAAAAAGCTGAGACTTTGGTGGTCGGTTCTTATAATAAACTCCTTCCTCTGAAGATATGGCCTCCACCTCTCCACAGCAAGCAACAATGCTAGAAATTCCTTTTCATATATAGATAAACTCTGTTGCCGCACACCCAATGCCTTGCTAAAAAATGCTACTGGATGGCCCTATTGGATTAATACCGCTCCTACTCCATGGTCACAAGCATCAGTTTCCACTTCAAAGCATTGGTTAAAATCTGGAAGTTTCAGTACAGGAGTACTAGCCATTGCCTCTTTCATGCGATTGAAAGCTTTTTCAGCATCTTCATTCCAGCAAAAGGACTTTTTCTTCAACAGTTTTGTTAGGGGCTGTGCTAATATGCCATAGTGACGCACAAATTTTCGGTAGTATCCAGTTAGACCGAGAAATCCTCTCAGCTCGGTTACTGTAGTTGGTCTTGGCCAATTTCGCATAGCTTCAGTCTTGCTTGCATCTGTTGCCACTCCTGTATCAGAAATCACATGGCCCAAGTACTCTAACTTTCTTTGTGCAAACATACACTTGGACTTCTTCACTGAAAAGTGATTTGTTTCCAGAATTTGCAACACTAAAGACAGATGCTCTGCATGCAAACTTAGGCGAGTACTATACACTAAAATGTCATCCATAAACACCAAAATGAACTTCCTTAAATATGGAGCCAGAACCACATTCATCACACATTGGAAAGTAGATGGAGCGTTTGTTAACCCAAAAGGCATTACCCGGAATTGATAATGTCCTTGGTGAGTCTTGAAGGCAGTTTTGTGCTCATCTTCTTCCTTCATACGGATTTGATGGTAGCCAGCTCGTAGGTCAAGCTTGGAAAAATATTGTGCACCGGATAACTCGTCCAGAAGCTCATCTATAACAGGCATTGGAAACCGGTTCTTAATTGTCAACTCATTCAGTCGCCGGTAATCTACACAGAATCGCCATGTGCCATCCTTCTTTTGTACCAACAAAACTGGCGATGCAAATGGGCTGACGCTAGGTTGGATGATTCCAGTGCTGAGCATCTCCGAGACTTGCCACTCTATTTCATCTTTTTGTAATGGAGAATACCTGTATGGCCTTGAATTGACTGGTATTGCCCCTGGAATTAAGGGAATAGCGTGGTCATACTCTCTTTTGGGTGGAAGTCCGATGGGTTCTTCAAATACCTTTTGATATTTGTTAAGCACCTTCACAATTTCTTCTGGTATGGGGGTTGTTGTAGCTTCCAACTCTGCTTCTAGCACCACCATAGCCCAAATATCATTTCCTTTTCTCAATTTTTCCATCTGCTGCCCAGTTAACTCTCTTAATTCATTATTAGCCGACTTCTGTACTCCTTGCAGTTTAACTGCTTGCCCTTTGTATTGGAATTCAACTGTTCTCTTTTGCCAGTTACATAACATGGGACTGTGTTGCTGTAACCAGTCCATGCCTAGTATACCATCATAAGCTCCAAGGTCTAGCACCCACAGATCAGTTTGAATGTCTGCCCTTGAGCCCACCACTCCATCTTTGGTACCCAAGTATCACAATTCAGTCTTTCTCCATTTGCCACCCGCACTGTCATTGGCTTCACCTTGTCTGGCACACATCCAATCCGATGCAAATATGCGGCATTGACAAAACTATGAGAACTACCTGAGTCAAGGAGAAAAGACATCATCTGATTCTTCACCAGCGCTAAAATTTGCATTGTCTCTGTTCCTTCCACTCCAGACAGTGCATTCATGGATATCTCACCACTTTCCTCTTTACTCAAGTCAGCCACTGTCAACATGTCCAGCACTGTATCAGGTAAGTACTCCTCAGGTTCTTCAGCCACCATAGTCTGCAGTTGTGCCGGTGCCTTTTTCTTGCACTGGAGATGGTGATTAGGCTCATATTTTTCTCCACATTGGTAGCATAGACCGTTGGCCTTTCTGAAATCTCGTAATTGCCTCGCCCTCCACAATTCTCCTTGTCCTATTTTATGAGTAACAGGGTTTGTTTCTGCCTTTGTCAGCCCAGCACCTTCCCGGTTGCTTCCCAATTTAGACTTCCAAAGTTTTCCTCGGTCCACCACATCTTGCTGTACTCGAGCCAATAATGCCGCTCTGTCTACAGTCTCCGGGACCTGCCCTTGTACCACCCCTCTTAGTTCTGGTTTTAACCCCTTTACAAAGTGTGACACAAAGAGCTCTTCCCCATGGTGTGGATTGTGCATAGATATATTGAACATTAATTCTTCAAATTTCTCTTTGTATTCACTCACCGTTCCAACCTGTTTGATTTCGACCAATTCCCCCAGCAACCTCCTATGGTCGAATGCACCAAACTTTGTCTCCACAGCATGGATGAATTGTTCCCAATCTCCCATCTCATTCTGAGCCTTGTAAACTTGCAACCAACGAGCCGCATTTCCATCCATATGAATTGTTGCTGCATTCACCCATAATGCTTCTGGTATGTTATACAACCTGAAATAATCCACACATTTATCTCTCCATACCCGAGGTCCATCGCCATCAAACCGAGGAAAAGCAAGTTTGGGCAGAGGCGTCCTGTTCTGTACTCCCACATCGCGAGCCTGCCGCAGGTTCGTTCTGTTAAGGCAAATCCTGGTTTCCTAATATAAGAGATTACTAATACCTTGTATAGGCTTTTCTTGCCTTGTATATGCTTTCCTTGTATACCCTTGCCTTGTATAGGCTTTCCTTGTATACCCTTGTATTCATGTATATATTCTGGCTATTGGCCTCATGATTAACACAAGTGCTATTCATAACATGGTATCAGAGCCATAATTAGGGTTAGGTTTTCTCTCCTCCCAAACAAACGATCCTGGTGTCGCACTTGCACCTTCGTCGTTTTTTTTTCGGATCAGCTCCGTTCTTCGTTTCGACGGTTCTTTCGATCTGATTTTCGTCGATATAGTCCCTCTACTCCTGCCGGCGGCGCCTCTTCGTCGCCCTGGTCTCTGCACCTCCGCCGGCGGTGCCTCGTCGTCAAATGCGCTCATTAGTTAGGTACCTGATCTGCTGGCTTCGTCCGCCCTTGAATCTCTGCTCCCGAGTCTTCTTCTTCGGCGGCCCGTCATTCAGCGTGCGTAAATGCGCGCCGCGTCGGCCGACCGCCGCTCGTCCCGCCGCTGGCGCCTTCTTCTTCGGCGGCTCCCGTCATTCGCTACAGCCGCGTGCCGCGCGGCTGGCTCCGCCGCCTTACTGCGTCGCACCGTTGCCTCCCGCCGCCCGTCGCGTCGCGCCGGCCGGCCTCTCCGCCGCCGCCGTGCCGTCGGCGCGTCTGCGGCCTCTTGCGCCGCGCTCTCGCCTCACGTGCGCCTGCGGTCGGTGGCCTCCACGCGTGCTGCGGTCTCTGTTTTCCAGAGTTTGCTCTCTCTCTCTCTCTCTCTCGTGACCTGTTAGGTCACGCCTAAAAAACTGCTTCTGCCGCTATTCTTTTTGCGCTCTAGCCGTCGACCATTGCTGTTCTGTGATGGCGCCCTCTTCGTCTTCTTCGAGTGGCGTTCCTGTTCTACGCTGCCCGGTGTTGTTTGATGGTACCAACTATCGTGGCTGGGTTTCTCACATGCGTCTTCATATGCGTGGCCTTCGTCTTTGGGATTTTCTCACTGGCGAGCTTCCCTGCCCGCCTCGTCCTATTGCACCCAAACAGCCCGTGATTCCAGACAAGGCTTCTGATGCAGATAAGGAAAAGCTTCTTGCAGATTATGAGGACGCTCTGGTATCTTATGAGTCTCAGTTTAGTGCTTACAAGATGTGGTTAGATGAGGATGCTCGTCTTGGTTCATTACGGGCCGCTAGTATGGAGGCTCGTTTAGGCGATGACATTGTTGCATTTGGCGTGCTCATCGGATGTGGTCTTTTCTTCGTGATCGTTATGAGCCCATCGGTCGATCTACCTATCTTGTCGCTATTCGTCGGGCGGCTTCTCGACTGCGGTGATTCTAGTGTTGATGAGTTCTATACCCGGATATGCGCTATATGGCGTCGACTGATGCGCTTGGTCCTCAGTTGTCACCTAGTACATGTCAGTTCTGTCAGGGTCAGAAGTCTGGATCTTGAGATGCGTCGCCACTTATGACTTCTTGACCCGGCCGTGATGAGTTTGAGCCTCTTCGTGCTCAGCTTCTTGCTCGTCATCCTTGTGTCTCGTTGATGGATGCTCTTGCTGATGTGCGTAATGAGGAGACTCGTCTTCGTGCTGCTGGTCTGCTGCCGTCATCTTCAGTTTTGGCTGTTCGTTCTTCGACGCCTCGACCCGTTGCTCCTCCACCTGTTCCTGCGTCAGCTCCCTCTCCTTCGCTTCGTGGTGAGGGTGGTGGTCTTCATTGCACTCATTGTGGGAAAAGTGGCTATGTGAGGCTTTTTGTTCTGAGGAAGAAGAAGGAGCGAGAGGGCTCGAGCACGCCGTTCTTCACAGGGGTTACGATAGTGCTAATCTTGAGGCTCTCGAGAGGAGTTCTCTGATTCGATCACCCAGAGATGCTTATGCTCCTTCGTCGCCTGCTGCCTCATCACCGTCCGAGCGCTAGTGTTGTGACTTCGATACGCATTGCACAGTTCTGCTGCTGCTTCCCTGTCTTCTACTGAGGGGCCACCTTCTGCTTCTACTTCAGGTACTCACGCATGGATTCTTGATTCTGGTGCTTCTTTTCATATGACTCCTCATTGCACCTATCTTTCTTCCATGCGTCCTTGTTCTCGTTCTCTTACCGTTCATACAGCTGATGGATCCCCTCTGTCTGTTGCTGGACAGGGCACCCTTTTGTCTAACTCTTTTCATGTTCCTGATGTTTCACATGTTCCAAACCTAACCATGCAGCTTATGTCCGCCGGCGGCTCTTGATCATGGTATGCGTGTTATTCTTGATCCCGACTTTTGTTATGTTCAGGATCGTCGCGCAAATCGCTTTGGTTGGTTTGGCCCTCGCCGCCGTGACTCTCGGCGTCTCTGGGAGCTTGGCGGCTTCATCTTTCTTCATGCACTGCCCGATCCTGTCGGCTCGCTTTGGTACTTTCGTCCCCTTCGTCTTTTGCTCAGTGGCATCATCGGCTGGGTCATCTTTGTGGCTCCCGTCTGTCTACTTTGATTCGTCGTGGTCTCTTAGGTTTGGTTTCAGGTCATGAGTCCTTAGCCCAGTGTCAGGGTTGTCGATTGGGAAAGCAGATTCAGCTTCCTTATCATTCTAGTGAGTCAGTGTCTGAGCGTCCTTTTGATCTTGTTCACTCAGATGTATGGGGTCCCGCTCCTTTTGTTTCCAAAGGAGGTCACAGATATTATATTATTTTTATAGATGATTTCTCTCGCCACACATGGATTTATTTTATGAAAAATCGTAGTGAGGCTTTATCCATCTATAAGAATTTCTCTGCTATGGTTCGCACTCATTTCGACACTTCTATTCGTGTTTTTCGTGCTGACTCTGCAGAGAAGTATCTTCTCGAGGCTCTTCGTCGGAGTTCTTACGAGCAAGGTACTCTTGCTCGGTTTTCTTATCTGGTGCTCATGCTCAGAATGGCGTTGCTGAGCGCAAGCATCGTCATCTTCTTGAGACTGCTCGTGCTCTCATGCTCACTTCTTCTGTTCCCCCTCATTTCTGGGCTGAGGCTGTTTCTACTGCCACTTATTTGACTAATATTCAGCCTTCTTCCGCTCTTCAGGGTGGTGTTCCTTTTGAGCATCTTTGTAATAAGGTGCCTGACTACTCCAGTCTTCGTCTTTTTGGCTGTGTGTGCTATGTGCTTCTTGCGCCTCGTGAGCGCACTAAGTTGACTGCTCAGTCAGCTGAGTGTGTTTTTCTTGGGTATAGTGCTGAGCACAAGGGATATCGGTGTTGGGATCCAGTTGCTCGACGGATGCGGGTTTCTCGGGATGTGGTCTTTGATGAATCTCGTCCTTTTTACCCTCGTCCTTCCTCTGATGCTTCCTCTGCGTCTCTTGTTGATCCTCTTTCTTTTCTATTTATTCCGATCTTTGCTATTGCGTGTGCCAACTTCGATTGGTACCTTCTTACGTAAGCACCTTCCCTGTTGTGCCTTCCTCGACATACCACACGTGGTGTCTTCTTTGGAGCCTTCTCTGTGGTTCTTGACTATCTTGCCAAGCCTCTGTCACGGTCTATACTCACGTCGGCATTCTAAGGATGCTTCTTCTCACTACCTTCCTCCGATATGCCATCTTCTCCACGATGCTTCAGCTTCTCTTGAATCATCTTTTCTGATGGGACATCTGCTCTGGTTCTTCTTCTTCTCGGAGCAGCACTGTTAAGTCATGGACATCGGCCGTCGGTAGGTTGATCGGTATGGTTTTGGCCCAGTTACTTGGCAGGGTTTTGCTGGTACCGTTCTTTCTGAGCCAACTTCCTACCGGGATGCTATTCTTCATCCTGAATGGCAGCTTGCGATGTCTGAGGAGATTCTTGCTCTTGGCGGACGAACACGTGGGATCTTGTTCCTGTTCCCCTACGCATCCGTCCGATTACTGTAAGTGGGTCTATAAGGTTAAGACTTCGCTCGATGGTTCTCTTGCGCTACAAGGCCCGTCTCGTTGCTCGTGGTTTTCAGCAGGAACATGGTCGGGATTATGATGAGACCTTTGCTCCTGTTGCTCATATGACCACTGTTCGCACTCTTCTTGCTGTGGCCTCTGTCCGTGAGTGGTCCATATCTCAGCTTGATGTTAAGAATGCCTTCCTTAATGGTGAGTTGCGTGAGGAGGTTTATATGCAGCCACCACCTGGGTATTCTGTTCCTGAGGGTATGGTTTGTCGTCTTCGTCGCTCACTTTATGGCCTCAAGCAGGCTCCCCGGGCTTGGTTTCAGCGTTTTGCTTCTGTAATTACTGCTGCTGGTTTTTCTGCTAGTGATCACGATCCTGCTCTGTTTGTGCACACATCGTCTCGTGGTCGGACTCTTCTTCTCCTTTATGTTGATGACATGATTATTACTGGGGATGATCCACAGTATATTGCCTTTGTTAAGGCACGTCTGAGTGAGCAGTTTCTTATGTCTGATCTTGGTCCTCTTCGTTATTTTCTTGGGATTGAGGTTTCCTCACGCTGAGGCTTCTATCTTTCTCAAGCAAAATACATTCAGGGTCTTCTTGATCGTGCTTCTCTTACTGATCACCGGACTGTGGAGACTCCTATGGAGCTCAATGTTCGTCTTTGCGTGATGATGGTGTACCTCTTTCTGATCCTACTCGTTATCGTCACATCATAGGGAGTTTAGTCTATCTAGGTGTCACTCGTCCTGATATTTCATATGCTGTGCATATTCGAGTCGATTTGTTTATTCTACCCAGCTTCACTATAGTCATCGCCGTGTTCTGCGTTATCTTGGCGGCACTATCTCTCGTTACTGTTCTTTCCTCGCTCTAGCTCCTTACTGACTTGGGCCTCTTGTGATGCTACTCGGCTAGTGATTCCTCGATCGTCGATCTCTTTACGCCTATTGTGTTTTTCTTGGTGGTTCCCTCATTTCTTGGAAGACTAAGAAGCGGATAGCGATTTCTCGTTAATCTGGAGGCCGAGTTCGTGCTATGGCTCTTGTGACGCGTAGTGACTTGATTACGGTGGTTGCTTGCATATTTTGGTGTTTCGTTTCTATGCCGACTCCTCTTTTTATGCGACAAAGACAGGTGCTATTAGTATTGCTCGTGATCCGGTAAAGCATGAGCTTACTAAGCATGTTGGTGTTGACGCTTCTTACACACGCGCACAGGTTCAGGATGATATTATTGCCCTTCACTATGTTTCTTCAGAGCTTCAGGTGGCTGATTTCTTCACGAAGGCGCAAACCAGAGCTCAACATCGGTTCTTTCTTTCCAAACTCAGTGTGTTTGATCCACCTTGAGTTTGAGGGGGGGTGTTAAGGCAAATCCTGGTTTCCTAATATAAGAGATTACTAATACCTTGTATAGGCTTTTCTTGCCTTGTATATGCTTTCCTTGTATACCCTTGCCTTGTATAGGCTTTCCTTGTATACCCTTGTATTCATGTATATATTCTGGCTATTAGCCTCATGATTAACACAAGTGCTATTCATATTACCTTCATTCAGACTTTCTCCTGAATACTTGCCCTTCATTCCTGCAGACGAAGATGACGGCTCTTCCCCAGTTCCCCTCCATGGATTCCGGGGTGCAGGTGTATATATTGCCTTACCTGTTGCCCCTCCAGATTCATCCATCACCCTGGTTTCTTCCAGTACCCTTCCCACCGTGAGTCTAGCCACCGCTTGGTCACCTCAGATTGTTTGGCCATCGTCTGCTGATCTTTAGTCACCTGCTCCACCGTCTTCGCCAACAGGTCAGTTCGAGACAACATCTGCTGCTGAGTGGATTCGATCCTCTCCACCCGCGCAGACAAGGAGTCCAGCCCTTCCTTCACCAGCGCCCAACGCTCCTCCGCACGCCCTTCCGATTCGCCCATCGCAGCCAGGACGAACTGGGTTTGAGGTGAGGGTTTTTGTGGCGCCGTTGTGTTCGATCGAAATTTTGCACCTGATTTCTTCTTCACGTCTTGATCGCCTCTCCGGATCAACTAGCCGAGTCAACCAGGTTTGGTAACCGAGGTTTTTGCGGTGATTTCTCAGAACCGATTGCTCGATTCACACAAGAAATCTCCAACCCTTGCCTGGAAATTTTGTGACTCAACCAGTTCGATCGGAACTCGGCTCTGATACCACTGTAATATCCCGTGGCCTCTCCGATTTCAGAGACGTGAGATGCGAGCAAACCAACAGAAATCAAAAAGGAAAGAAGAACTCAAAAGGAAGGATAGATCAGACTGGCCGAAGCCTGTTCTTTCAATTCATGTTTTTCCTACCCGTACTATCCTCTTTCTTCTATTTATACTCCTCTCCCGAGACCCCTTCTCCACGCCAGCGCAAAACGACTCGAGAGAATACAGACAAAAGACTCACAACAGTGATTAACGACAAAACTCACACGCTACAGTGATTAGCGCTAACTCCACTCGTTACGCCTCAATACTCTGTGTTATCGGTTACACCGTTGCCGTCAGTAAACTCCCACAGAGGGAGCACACATCCGCGATATGGTAATCCGAACAGGAATGGAGCCTGACGTGTAAGAGGTAGGAGGCCCCATGAGCAAGAACTGCATCGCGCTCCATCTATTCTCACCAAACCGAATACCTCCACCGTGTTTCCTTCCTCCTATTGGCTGTCTAGTTATCTGATCTATGCGGCCCGTGGTGCGAACCTTCTAGGTGCTTAAAAAAAAAGGAGCAAAATTTAATTTTTATAATTTCAAACTCATTACGATAAACCGTAATAAAGCGTTATAACTCCCAGGACTCAGATAGAACTCACTGACTAATTGCAGAACTAGTTGCAGAAAAACATAATTCAGTTGACATCCCCTATATTAGGAAAGAAAAAAAATGAAGAAAATTAATAGCTGCCTACAAATGTAAGGCACCACAGCATGCTTTGTATTTTGCCTAAGAAACTATGTAGATATTATGTGAAAGAAACAGTTCTAAAACGAATTGCATGCACTATGCTTGAATCGTTAAGTTCTTGTAGATGATAACCATTTCATGAGTCATTAAAAAAGAACGCATAACTTACCTGGTAGATATGCCCACAGAACATTCCACGATCAACAGCTGATTTATTCAAAATCATGGCATCCTCCATGTCATAACTGGATCACAAGAACAGTTTTATCACATCAAGTAAAGTTCAAAAACTAATCATACTATAAAATAATGAAAGATTTACCCTGTGTATGCTAGCACCGCAACAATAGCATTCGTTCCTGCCGGAAATTCATCCACACAATATTTGCTATATGTAGCTGTCCGAACAATCGGTGTCTGAGGGGTCTACAGGGCATCAAAGACATATATAAGAGAAGTGTTTTCAGCAACTGATGTGAATTGGGGAAAAACATTGCATCCTGAAGTCATCTTATATAGTATACAACTAAGCAACAGACAGTTCCATTGAGTTTGGCTGCAGGCAAATACATTCTGTTGTAACAAAATGAGTAATACAGATGAACTATCATATTGCTGGGCATTGGGGAGTGAAGGCTCTCTGTCTCATTTCAGCATCATTTATGTTTTTTATTTTAGAATAGCACCATTTATGCTTTATTTCCTTTTCACGGCGTCTCTTAAGGAAGAAATGATTCTTCTAGTCCTCCAATAAAAAAATCATAGACTAACTTTGGCCACGTGCAACTAGGTTTTAATAATGCTAGTGATAAATAGCAAACAATCGGAGATCCTGATGACACCAATTTTTTGAACAACCAACCTGTTGAGAGGCTCCCAAGTTATGGCTTTTTAGCCTGAATTACTCGAGTCATAAAAAGTCCCAAGAATTCCAACTGGGTTTTACGTTGTTGCTTTTCACAAACCGTTTCATGATATCATTAGGAGAAAGTAGAAAGTGTACAAAATGCATTGATTCATCAAATTCTGCTGGGAGCTGGATGAGATACAGCTGGTACCAATACATGACAAAATATCCCATCGTGCGCTGGAAAAGTAATCAGCCAAAGCCTACCTCCACCTAGTGATAACTGAAAACTCTATGGTACCAATTCTCAAAACCCTGGCTACAACCCCACAACCACGGATTGATAAGAAGAAATACATCTTACAAACTTGGACGAAAAGAGCAACGACCATGGAAGTGACAATAAAGAAAAAAATGTTTTCCTTAACTAGAACAAAATTGTTCGTGCAGAAGCAGGTGTTTTCCATGATTGAAAGCATATCACGCCATCGAAGCCTTCGCCTTCTTCTTGGGATGTGGTTTCCTTTTCAGGAAATTTCATTCATACCACCAAACCAGGGATGGTACCCATTAATACCATCGAATCCTTCCCCCTTTCAACTATACCATCACTCCTTAAACAATTTTTTCATTTGTACCACTAAATGTAACGCCAGTTGACACAGAACAAACGCCGTTACGCTGCCATCCTGCTTGCATGCATCGTTAGATGGTGCCCCGCACGATCGCGCCGTCGCCGCAAAACCCCGAGAGGCCAGGACGAACACGCAGCCTGGGGAAGAGAGAAAAGAGCGAGTGCTGCAAAGAGGAAGCTAATCACGGCAGCATGTTTCTGTATCTTCTTCAGACAGCAAAATCACGGCAGCATGTTTCTATCACGGCAGCATGTTTCTGTATCTTCTTCAGACAGCAAAATCACGGCAGCATGTTTCTGTATCTTCTTCAGACAGCAAAACCAATGTTCAGAGTATTTTGGTGCTGCAAATAACTTCCAGCAGCTTTTCTCTTTTCTCTTCTATTGCTTATATAGTCATTGGTTACAAGACTTTGTTCTGGATACGTTTACAAGACACAATTTGAGTTCCTGGACCTAAATTCATAATCTTCATTGCTTTCATTAACTTTAGGACTTCTGGCCGAGATCAAATACTATTTGAAATCCGGCACCAAAACTGACTGCAGCCACCGGATTGCACAAGCTAATTGGACTCTAATTCAAACTTTAGGACTTCTGGCCGAGATCAAATACTATTTGAAATCCGGCACCAAAACTGACTGCATGGCTCTGTGAAGGGATCCCCTTTGACTTTGAAAGAAACATAAGAATAGCAGGCAGGAAGGCGAGGAAAACAATAAGTGCAAGCTGCGGCAAGAAAGCCTGTAAGACAGTCTTAATTTCTTTTGGTCCACCACCACCTTCAGAAACAGCAGCTTCTCCTCAGTTTTCCAGCGTTGTAAGAGCAGAGATAGCAGTGTTAGGTCTGGCCTTCAATCAGTCACGCCAACATGCCAGGATTCACGCCGGGACAAAGCAAAGTTCTGAAGTTCCCTCCAAGACTCTGCTTGCTCGGCGAAACCAGAACCTGCTGGATGAAGTTCTATTGATCTGAATAATCAGACAATAGAACAACTTCAACGTGTGGCCCAATGCATTACAAGTGAATTTGAGTTTTCAATCGGGCTGCTTATTCTGTATTTTTTTTTGAAGGAGCAGCAAGAGAATTGCTGCTAGCTATATTAATAAGAGAAAAGAAAGCAGATTTGGGTCCTGTTTTTTAAGGAAAAAACCGTACCCATTACAAGTGAATTTGAGTTTTCAATCGGGCTGCTTATTCTGTATTTCAATCTGCCTTTTAAAGGCGTTGCAAGTATTACATCGACTCGGATTACAAATGAAAAACAAACCGACTCAGTATGACTTTCCCGGCTATGCCTGCTACTGTTCCGTTTCCGACACTAATGCTAAACTGAAGTAATTCAACTCCTTACTGGACTCGATTTGTTTACTTCTAATCAAAGACAGGATTACAACTAATAAGCAGTAATAGGAATAAGATAGAAAAACACAGCGAGAAAGACAATGAAATAGATCACAGCCTGTCTGATTTGCCTCTCATATATTTTCCTTGGAAGGTTGGGCCATATTATCTCACATGGTTCAGGAGCTTCTGTAACTGTCCATCTTGAAAAGTTTACTGCAACGCACACGGATCCTCTTGGGATCGAGTTCTATTTATAGATCAGAGTTTACAACGGGAGATTACATTGGATTCATGATCCGATCAAGTAGGAACGTGCCTGCATATTAGCTAACTGAAACGAGAGACTCGGGCGCCTGGGACTTGGTCACACCGCGGGCACTTGGTCACACCGCGGGCACTTGGTCACACCGCCTAGGACTTGGTCACACCGCGGGCACTTGGTCACACCGCCTGGGACTTGGTCACACCGCGCGCCTATCCTCTGGCCTAAGCTACTTGTTACATAACGATACAAGACTATTTTTCTAACAGCATACACAACACATCTACTCTATCTCTGATTACACAGCACGTTTTTCTAACACATCTATCGAACATTTGAGCATGGAGAGTCTGAGATGCAGAAGCTGCAGCAGATCTACTGTTGAAGAAGACAATTAGCGGAAGAAACAATCCTTTTAGCATCAATGAACATGCTACTGCAGAAACAGAAACAAGTTTTGTGTTTTGCAAATGGCGTCCAGATCAATTACAAACACAGAGGTACAACCAGGTAAACTGACACAAGGACATAACACTAACAAGAAATTTCATAACACTAACAGGAACCACAGAGGCACCAAAACTTAACTGATGAGGCAATCATCCATACGGAAATAAAAAATGTTCAATGCAACAGGAAGCTAATGTTCAATTCAACGTTTAAAAAAATCTTCAATGCAACACAATACTACATTTTGCCTCCAAAATATAGTTTGCAAACTACATGATAGAAGTTGCAACATTCGGCTGGGACGAACTTGCTACAGCAACAAGCTGTGATGAACTTGTTGCAGCAGCAGGCTGGGATGAAGAAACAATAACAGGAGCTTGCTTTTTCTTTTCTTGACTGATTGTGTTGTAGGTGGAAGGGTATCTCCTTCTTGCCACTCAGCTTCTTTGCAATTCTTCTGGAAGTGACCAAACCTCTTGCATCTACCACATTGCTTTGACTTTGTGCCAGTATCACTGGATGCCTTAATTCTAGTAACTCTAGGCCTTCCTGCTGATCTTCCAAGCTTGGGAGGGAGCACTTGGTAGGGCATGTCAACTTGAGGCCATTGGTCCTTGTCCCCTAAAGGCATGATAGATCTTTCATAGGCCATCTTGAACCTAGCAATTGAGAAGTACTCATGTACATGGTCTTCTATTTTCAATCGCCAGATGGAGGATATGAAAGCAATTGCATGAAGGCAAGGCTTCCCAGTAACTTGCCATTGTCGGCACGAACATTGGTGTTCTTTAAGCAACATAGAATATCTCCATGGTTTGTTAGTTCTATGATCAATCCCCGATACCTCTGCATTGTCTCCACTCCTAAAAATTTCATACCTCAGCCCCCTACTCTTGGCATGCAGAGCCTTCACCACGCTAGGCAAAATGTGACCTTGCAACCTGTCAGCTATTATCTTTCTACTAGACATTCGAACCATTATCATTTGCCTTATCTTGTCAACTAGATCATCAAGTTGCAAGCCTTTTATGTCCTTGATCCAATTATTGAAAGATTCAGCAATGTTGTTGCACACATACTCAACCTTGGACAACTCTGAAAATTTGCTCCTAGTCCACAAATGTTTGTGATTTGTATTTAGGTAGGCAATAGCAGCAGGGCATGCTGTTTCAATTTCAGCCATTAATTTCTGGTGCTTTTCAGGTACATATGTCCATGCAGCCGGCCACATATTCTTGTCAATTATGTCACCCCTATACCTCTTCTTGAAATTACCAATAAGATGCTTAAAGCATTCTCTATGCTCAACACCAACATTGAATACCTTGCTAACAGCAGACTCAAGTCCCTTTCCAGCATCAGTATGTATCACCAAACCGGAAGGTGTACCAATGGCATGTTGTAATCTTTGCATAAACCACTCCCAGTTATCAGTGGTCTCCTTGTCAAACACACAATAAGCGACTGGGAACAACCAGTTGTGGCCGTCGATTGCAGTAGCTGAAGCAAGCTGGCCTGTGTACCTCCCAGTCAAAAAAGTTGAGTCACATCCTAGGTACGGCCTACAACCTTTCAAGAATCCATCAATGCACGGCTTGAGAGCGACAAATATCCTTTTGAAGACCAGCTTCCCATTGCGAGTGTTGACATCAATGTCAACAATGCTTCCTGGATTGGCTCTTTCAACAGCTGCCTTGAATCTCCAAAGCCCTTGAAAACTATCATTCCATGATCCATGTATACTGTCTAGAGCCTTTTGCCTCCCATGCCACACTCTCCCGTATGCCAATTTCACATTGTACTTCTTTTCCAACCTATCTTGTAATTTCCTAGAGCCAATGTTTGGTTCTTCCATCATTATTTCCTTACCCCTATCTGCAATCCAAGCTTGTGAAGCCATCTTGCCAGTAATCTTACTTGTGGATATACATGTATGTTCATCTCCAATTTCCATGACCTGCAAGAGAGCAAAGAAGTTAGATTTCTCAAAGACACTAAAAAAATTGATGAAAAGGTAGAATTAATAAGAATTACCATGAAGGTTGTTGAATCTTTTATTTTTTTCCACGAATGAACCATTGACAATCAGTGCTGCTACAACATTTTGCCTTGTACCTTTTCCGATCACTGTAGATAACATCAAGCTCAAATTCACGCTTAATGGCATGATGCCTTACAGCAAGCTTGAACATATCACTATCCGCAAATGTGGCACCAATTTCAAAAGTTGGGTCTTCTGTATCGTGCACATACACAGGCACACCACTATCTTGTGGAACCTCCTCATCTGGTACAACAGCAGGGTCATGGTCGTTAGGGACATCTAGGAAAAATTTCTCACTTGGAGGGACGGGTGGCGGGTCGACAACTCCATACAAATGTTCCTCCTGAACACCAATTGGCTCATCTTCGTCCAGGTTTATCTCAACAACAGGACCAATAAGATTATCATCCCAAAACATTGCCTGCCATGCTGATTTGTTCATCACTTGATTTGTTGTGTTCATGTCCAAATTTTCAGCTCCTTGATG
The DNA here is from genome assembly GCA_036346375.1 of Guadua angustifolia. Classification (NCBI taxonomy): domain Eukaryota; kingdom Viridiplantae; phylum Streptophyta; class Magnoliopsida; order Poales; family Poaceae; genus Guadua; species Guadua angustifolia. Next base: position 106,646 of record JAYEVE010001122.1, read on the forward strand.
AACCACAATGTCCCCCACCTCGCAGTCAACCACTTCCACAAAAAAATTTAGCTGCTGTAACGATGAATTGGACTCAACTAACTTAGCTACATCACCATCAGTGCTCATATCTATGAACTGACCTGAATCACAAATATGACGTATCTTGGCTTTTTGATGCACTCCCCATTGATAAAACAAGCCTATCTCTTTCAACAAATAATCAAGTGTAATTGTTCCACTGTCCACTAATATGTCCCATTTTCTCCCTTTGCAATATTGATTCAAGTCCTTCCTCATGTATGACTGCACATGAATAGATACTTGAAACTCTACCGTAGGATTGATCCCTTCATAATTTTCCTCTGGAACAACCATTCTTCTACTTCCTGTACAACCCGAAGCAAGGTACGAGACAAGTGAGGGAACCCCTATTAGGCATGATACAGACACAGAATCAAAAGGCATGGGTTCCAAACCTTCGGAGGAGCACTGTCCCCGCACAGACTGCAACGACGAAGGAGCGGCGCCGTGCCCGGTTCTTGTGGGGTTTTGCGGCGACGGCGCGATCGGAGCCTTCGGAGGAGCGCTGTCCCCGCACGGACTGCAACGACGAAGGAGCGGCGCCGTGCCCTGTTAGTGTTCTTGTGGGGTTTTGCGGCGACAGCACGATCGTGCGGGGTGGGCCGCCCGGGAAAACCAGCGGGCCTCTCGGGGATGGGGCGTGCATGCAGGATGGCACCATCTAACATGCATGCATGCAGGATGGCAGTGTAACGGCGTTTGTTCTGTGTCAACTGGTGTTACATTTAGTGGTACAAATGAAAAGATTGTTTAAGGAGTGATGGTATAGTTGAAAGGGGGGAGGATTCGATGGTATTAATGGGTACCATCCCTGGTTTGGTGGTATGAATGAAATTTCCTGTTTCCTTTTCGTTTTTGAGGGTGCCTTTCTTGAAGGTTGGCGCTTGTTCCGTTTCTTTGATTTTGCCTTCTTCTGTTTCTTCCATTCGCTGTCTGGGTCTACGAAGTCTTCGTCACTGTCATCTTCAAACGGAATGGAGCCATCCTCGTCTGATTCCTGATCATTGTTCTCGTCTTCCTCATCTGAACTCAGGATCAAATCCTCAACCACATCCTCCTCTGTAGCGACACCATCCTGCTCACGGGCTCGCTTCTTGTTCTTCTCCTTTGCAGTTCTGCACCAAAACGAAGAAAATAATATGCTTCCGCCGCACCAAGGAAGGCAAACGAAAAAAACTGCGAGAAAGGTTAGAACGTACTTGGTTTTCTTCTTTTCAGTCAGCCAGTTCTTACTGAAAGCAATGGTGTCTTCACCATCATCCTCCTGTTCATCCTGTTGCTTCTGCAGTTCTGATAACCTCCGTGAAAAGGTTGAGGATTCTGCCCCCACAATAACACTGGTAGGGAAAGAATGATTTAGTAATGCCATTAATCAATATGTACTCAAAAGATGAAGCATAATGCACTTGTCCCTGTGACTCGCACAGACTACTGAAATATGCTGCATGATCAATGATGGAAGTCACTTGATGATAAAATGCACAGTATATTTGTTTATGGCATTATAAAGTGACTGCTAAACTGAACCGAACATGGATGAAACCAACCTTGTCTCATGCAGAGCGTCCATCCTGTTCTGCGCTCTCTGATGCAGAGTAGCGACATATCTTGAGAGAGGACTTGACTGTTCTTCCTTCTCAGCCTGTTGGAAATGAACATTATATGTTTGAACAAAATGACACAAGAATAAAAGTATAAATAAACAGTACAAAAACAGCAAAAGCCAACAGGACCGCCTGCACCTGTAGAAATGAATCTACAGCTGGATCATTAGGAGAAAATCCAATTCCTGCACGTTTTGAGCTTATAAACTCAACATTGGCCTCTATCTGGAATCAGAAATGATGATAAAATTAGCATACAAGCATTGGACTAAGTACTATAGTTGAAGTTCTTTGGAACATGCTTAGCAAACCTGACAGATAAGATCCTTCATCTCTCTCCGGAATCTGTCAGCCTTAATGGTTTTGCAAAAGCTTCGAAGTCGAACAAGTGGTAAAAAGGACATCTCGAAGAAGGCAATGGAGTAGCTCCACTGGGCCAAATGCTTAGCCAGCTCATCAACCACAAAATAAATGCACGCTTCCTGAAAGGCTCGTGTCTTCACTGTTTTCTTATCTACCTGCCAGAGGAGTACCTCTTAAAAGTTTTTTCAAAGGCATGTCCCCAAAGAAAGTTGTATTAAATGAAAACAAACCAGTTTAACATTGAATATATTCACTGCTTTGCCTACACCACCATCTGGAGGCCCTCTAAGTTCTTTCATTTCCAGCATATCAAGCAGCAGGGAAGACACCGGAATGAAAGTGCCAGTAGCTTCAGCAATGCAATTAAGCATCTTTACACATCTAAGGCGTACAGGAAAGTAACGAGCACTAGGTACCAGACATGCCATTCCATGTATTATCTGGGTTAACGGATAAGCCAAAGGTCGGAAATCTTCCTCAGAACTACATCCGCACACAACACTTGTCCAAAGCTCGAGGCAGAATATGTATTGCCAATCATAAACTTTTTGATAGGATTTCTGCACAAGAACAAGGTCAGCTCATCATCTGTCAGCAACAGAAAAAAACAATGCTGAAGTGTTTGATAACAAATAATGTCAAAGCAACAGCATAGGAAAGGATCAAAGGAAACAATAGCATCAGCAAAAAGGAACTCCTCTCAATAAAACATGTGTAAGAATGACATGTCCAATATAAGAAGATAAGTATTTGAGTCTTAACAACAGGCATATTACCTCCATTTGTTTTTTTGTCGGTTTGCTAATTTCTTTCTGCTTTTTGACCTTCGCTGTCTTTCATAAACAAAAACCAGAGGACTCTGTCAGACCATATGTAATTAAAATAAGTCCCAGCATATGATCATGAGAGTTCAACAGAAAATACCTTTGGTCCTCTTTCAGTAAGCGCGCCTCTTAAGATAACTGCCAGTTGACGGACGAAAACAAAAGCATGTTGATACGCACTTTGAGGGTCCACACTATACAATTCCTGACACAATTTCCAAGGAATTGAATGTGCTGCAGTTTTGATCCGCTGATAGATTTTGACAATTTGCAGTTCACCAAATAAGCCTTATAGATACCCTTGAGGCATGTGTCAAGGCAGTCTGAACCTAGTTGAATGCACAAATCTCGAAGAAACAAAAATGAAACAAGAGGCATAGCACCTCGTCCTCTAGCCCAGGTATGCAGCAGGGCCTATTATTGAATCATCCAAATGAAAATAACTATTATTGAATCATCCAAATGAAAATAAATTAGAAACTTGTGAGATCAATATCAGAGTAATGCAGAAAGGTATTTAAAGATAAAATAGAAGCTAAAGCTACACACCTTAACATACTTCCTCAGGAGAGAAGGGAAAGCTGCCAGAAAAACGGCTGATGCTCTCACACGATGCATAGTAAATGCTATCATTTGCTCATCAGTCATCTCTGTTATCATATGGAGTGTGTTGGCAAGATATACCCTCATTAAATTCCCATGTCTCTGCCATAGCTTACTGGTCATCAGCTCAATGATTGTCTCTTTCTTCCCTCCAAAACTAGGGGCACCAAGCAATTGGCGAAGGATTCTATTCATGTTCTTCAAAACAAAGTGCATGACTTTATCGAGTACACTACCAGACATGACACCGAATTTTGGTGCTGAATTCTCCCCACTGTCCTCGCCATAATGACAGGCTTTCCTGAAAACTTGAAGAATAGACCGGATAGAACCTATCTTCCCATCTTCTGCTCTATGACACAAGGAATCAACCATTTCCATGGTAATAGGTTTCACACTTTCTTCGGTTCCTCGTGAGGGACAGATCTTGGTGCCTCCTCAGTTTCTTGATCATCCTTACAACATAAAATGCAACAACGAGGTAACTCATATAGTTCTCTCAAGGAGAAGAACTACAAAAGGAAAAAAATTATATCAGCTTTTACCTCGATGCCATCGTCGTTGAAATCCAAGAGCTCTTTATCACACTCTTCTAAATATTTATAGAACTCCGGATCCTACAACAAACAGTTCTATAAGCTTCATAAGCAGCTAACAGTAACACAGCGGCATGAAGAAAGACATAACTAGGAAAGAAAGAAATGAAACGATTAACTGAAAAAAAAAACAAAATTAAGCTCCTCGCTGTGGTTGTGCATGTGCAAGCATACTCCAGAAGATAAGGATTTCAGCAAAGAATTGGATAAGAGGAACACCAAAAACTAACCAAAAGCCATATAATGATTACAAAAGCATCCAACTATCATAACCATCAATCATACTCAACAAAACAATCAAGATAAAGAGTAACCATTCTAGAGAATAAGATTAGCCAAAAACTGAATCAATACCATCTTCTTCATTCAAACAAACGGGGCCAGTTCAAAGTTCAAGCATAAATTTGAAAGTGTAATTCCGCTGATGGTACTTGTATTAGAGCACAGATGTGCTTAACACACATGCCATGTTCAGCTTCATCAGACCCGTCTGCAGTGCAGCTGAAGTTAGTGAAAACGAGGCATTCCACAATGAAAGTGGAGGTAGAACTCCCGTTACTGGTACAGAACTACAGAACAATGAATTTGGAACAAGCATGGAAAAAACTTATATAAGTGAATTATGCATTTCTATACCACTCAGAATGGTATAAATCTACCATTATTCATGCAGATATCAGTTTTCACAGTCAGGGTGCAACTCTACACAAGGTTGCAAACACGGTTTAAAAGTACCCAAAGCACTAACGACACAAATATAAAGTCCAAATCTAGCACCGATAGCTAAACAAGGCAGCCAGCAAAGGACCCAAAAAAAATGCTAAATAAACTTAACGGCCATTACACGTGAACCAGAGCACAAGCTTCAATCCGCAAGAACAATCAAGTATCTACTTACTATGCTAATTATAGTCATTAACCAGTAACTACTACTGGATTATAAAATTAGATTCAAGTAGAAGCACGGTGCGAAAAACAGGAGACGGAGAAGAACCTTTTCCCGCAGCCTGTTGAGCTGCTCCACGTGCTGCTTGGCCTTCTTCCGAGAGCTTCCCCATCCTCCTCCTCCTCATCCACTTCCTCTCCATCCTCGACTCCTCCTCCTCCTCCTCATCCGACATGCAAGTCCACTAAACTGCAGAGCAACATGAAACGAGGAACGATCGAACTAAAAAAAATCAATCGAGTAGAGAGTAAGCGGCGATGGAGGGGGAAGGGTGGGGAACTCACCGTAGTCGCCGAGGTCCGACATTGCGAAATAGGGCCGAGCGGGGGGCGAGAGCTAGGCGGCTAGGACGAGTGCAGGAGCGAGCGACCAGACTGCATATGTGAGGCGGGCTGGACGGCTTGGAGACTGACTAGCACTTGGGCAGTGCCTCGGCCACCGCCCCACCGCCCGAGGCCTATCTCGGCCTTGTTTCAGTAGCCTATCAGGACATAGATTTATTTGTAGCATCTAAACGAGCGCAAAGGGAGGGAGTAGAACTGGCGACAAGCGGATGGTGGGAGCCTGTGCCCTCGAGCGCGCGCTGCGAGGAGGTGGTTTGTTGGGACCGTGATCGGCGGACCGGCTGTCCGGCGAGGTGGTGAAAATTGGGGAGGGGGAGGAAGGGGAAGATCCCTGTCAGATCATAAGGCCAAGTGGAGTTGGAATCAAATGTGTGCACTTTCTTAATTAATAAACTAGTCATATGCCTGCATTGCGTAGTAACGGAAATGCAATTTACGATAAAAATTTATTTATAAAAAGCACTAACAGTGGTAAAAGTGGGTAATTAAAGAACAGTGGCAAAGATGAGTAATTAAAGAGCAATGGTAAAAGTGAGTAATTTTAATGATGTGATGCGGAAAGACACTCTTGCTTTATGTAGTAAACATTATTATGCGTTTTGATCCTTTGAAATGGCTATTTATTCTTATGTTTGATCATGTCTTTGGGATTAGACTAGCGATGATGATGAGTTCCAATTGAATAGTGATGAGGATATGCATACATCCCATTAACATATATCCAATGCCATGCAATGCAAGTAGTGACAAAATGCAAAGACATCGTATCCATACGATCGATAATGGTTGTTTGAGTAGTAGGAATCATGTTGCTTTTGGAATCGTGTAAGAGCATCTCCAATGGGACCATGTCAGCAGGCTATAAGCATGCCAACATCAGCAATTTTCCTACGTGGAGGAAAGAGAAGCCAGAGAAGGACTCGCGCTAGCGCTTGATCAAGCGTCGGGCTCGCTCAGAAAACGAGACGACTATCGTCTCCTTGACGCCTGCCTATCGACTACTCTCGGTGCTAGCGGATCCAGTGCTCCTCCCCGATTTTTCTCGCGGCAATCCATCCCGCTCCGTCTCCTGCGCGCGAAAAAAAGGGGATTTTCCCCTTCCTTCCATCTGATGTGCGCCATCTTCCTCCTTCCCCAAAAAGGATATATGCATGCTTGCTGCTTGTCACACCAGTACGGGTACTGCTCATATACTTGTTGAACGTGCATGTAGCATGAGTGTTGGTACTGCTCACATGTCACAAAAAAGCCACAAAGATAAAGTTTATTATTAATCCGTGCATTCTATTTTTACCATGCAAAGATCAATAACTGCTATAGCCAGCCTTATAGCCTATCCATTGGATATATTGTCTATAGTGCTGACATGGACACTCTTATAGCCAACTGCTGGTGCTACCATTGGAGATGCTCTAAGGGAGGCAAGAGATGCATTTATCCTACGGTCACATTTTCAATTCGTGTCATCCTACCTAGCATATCTAACAATAAATTCAACATTATCTTCTTTTTTTTTCTAAAGATGATGTGGAACCTAACGTTGATGCGTGGATTAGCATATGGGTAGTTAGATTTTTCTGCACAAAACCATCTATTAGATCTTACAAAAAAAAATTATGTCGTTCGAAAAAGTCTTTTATATACCTCATCCCTACCATATAAAGCAAATTTCTTCCTGTGTCACTTCATCAAAATTACCCATCTTTACCACTGCTCTTTAATTACCCATCTTTACCACTGTTAGTGCTCTTTGCAAATAAACTTTTTTATCGCAAATTGAGTTTCCGTTATAACTCACAGGCATGTGGCTAGTATCATTAATGGACTAGTACATAGCTAGTACCTATTTGTGTTTGAAGCTTGGTGAGCACGGGTGAAAAGTGAACTTAAAGATACTGATTTTTAACCTCTTCGTCGTGTTAGAACCAAAAATCTAGAACTCACAGCAAGCTACGTGAGAAGACTTTGTAAGAATTTTTTTTGTTGTATTTATATTATTTTTCCTGAAATTTTAGTATAATAGACTCGACAAGACTGAAGGCTTGCCTATGCCATTTTTTTTTGTATGTAATGTTGTGGGTACCACATTTTCCTTTAATGTGGGTGGGTGGGAGCATTATATCGCCTCACAAAAAACTTTATACACGGGCATGGTCGGAGTTAAATAAATGAAGCGTAAAGAGCTAATCAAAATAACTCATGCTAAGATAGAAAAAAGATCTCATCCGCTTTATGGGTCACGCCGCTGTCATATTTTAACATGTGTAATCCTAGCTAGCATATCTAACAATAAATTGAATGATATATTTTCCTAAATATTTTTTGGAACCTAAGTTTACGTGTGGATTAGCATGGGTGAGAAGTGAACTCAAAGATTCTTGATTTTAACCCCTTTGTCATGTGAGAACAAATAATATGGAACTGACAGGACAGCAGGTCACGCGAGGAGACTTTGCAAGAAAACTTTTTGTGTGCATACCATTCCCCCCGAAATTTTAGAAGAATAAATACACCCAACAAGTGTGAAGGCCTGGCTACAACATTAAGTGTGTGTTGCACTTGCTGAGCTAAAACGACATGTTTTTGGCATGGTATATGTTTCATGTGAGTAACAAAATCTTCAATTATGCGTTATTTCCTTCAAAGTCTGCTCATCTCGTAGTTCTTCGCGCGGCCTTTTGCTCGTGTTTTAAGTGAGAATGATGAGCTATCATGGAAACTTTGTCCCACCATCAGCAGATTGGGATTTCTTTTAATCACCAGATCTAATCTTTGTTGCACCAATGAATTGATGAAACAATGTGTTATAGCTTACAGGCATGAAACAAACACCCAAATTCAGCTGAAGCCAACAACGCATATGGAGAATGTTAACAGTATGCACAAGTTGGCACACCATACCCAGGTGTGGTGGAGTGACAGAAACTCAACATGTGACAACTCGCAACACAGGCCGAGATATATACTTATGATCAGAGCATATCAGGTGCATGGCAACATCAATGCAAAGGTTCATATGTTAAATAGAACAAGCAAGAATTTCCCACCTGAAATTTGTCGGAGACCATATGACGAAGACGTTGGTAATAAACAGGTCCAATGAAAATCTCGCAGGTCAGCTCAGTGCCAAAAACTCCACTGTACAAGACCTCCGCTCCATGATAATTAAAGCCATAAGATGCAAGCATGGGACCCAGCTCATCCACAATGGAATTAGGTTTACAGGATTTCCGTCGTCCTCTTTGACTGAGTTTGCAAAGGTGTTGCATCAATGAACTTTCCATGTAGACTTCCAGCCTGTGAAAAGATGTGGGAAAATACTATCCTACTCAAATTATTTGAAAAGATGAAAACAAGCAAACATATTAATCATGGTACAGACCTTTTTTAGACAAAATGACACCATTATCATAGATAATGTTTTCCCCTATCTCTCAGAACAACTATTTTTAGGAGGACCACGAAAAAACTAATTTTTAGGAGGCACAAAACCTTGTTGGGAAGTACTAAAAGGCACATTTTTTGGCCTGCTCGGCTCAAAAAAAATTTGTGTTTAGATCCCTCCAAAAATCCATAGTTACGTATAGGTCCTTCTCGCGGTTTTTTACTAATAGCCCCTTCTGGTTCAGAAAAAACATGGATTTTTCGTGAGAAGACCCTAAATAGATGCGAAAAAAACGAGTGGCGCTTTGGATCATTATGTCGATTTTCACGAAAAGGACCTTTTGCAAAAACGTTTGTATTCTTTCAACCGCTTTCGCTTTTTCTCGATAACTTTTTAAAAACTCGCCAACGAAAAAAAAACCAAAATTGTTTTCATGCGAAAGAAGCGATAATGGCGTAAGTACGCCTTAAGCCATCCTAGTATACTACATATGCAACTGCAATAAGGAGACTTTAAACAACAACAAAAATGGCCCATGAATAAGTTAGAACAAATATATGATGAATATAACAAAACTATGACCCATGAATGGCCTGCTTTAAGAGATAAAGAATTATATTTTCATAGAGAACTATCAAGATTAAGAAAGTCAAAAAAAGATAATGGCATAGCCCAAAATAATATAGAAAGAGAGGAGCAATTGAATAATAACAAGGTAATAGAAAGTCCTACAGATGATAAAAACAAAACAAAACAAATAGAAGAAGAAATAAGTATAAGTGAAGAAAAAAAGTGGGAAGAAAATGAAAAGTTATATTTAGCAAGTTATGAAGAAGAAGATAACTTATTAAATAATATAGATGGCGAAGTTGAGTTAATGGATCCATCACAGGAATATGACAGTTTTATAGAATCCATGGACAAAGTTGGGTTGCATAATCTA